>BMAV01020079.1:23534-56572 GCA_019973955.1 Trichonephila inaurata madagascariensis
CACGTCCACAAAACCATTTAATTCTAATAAAGCCCACATGTGATATAATACTAATGGTTATAAAGTGTAAGTGTTTGATAAATTAGTATATTCTTCTTTAGAATTTTTAAAATTGTATTTTATTACCAAAATATTACAAAAATGGTGCTACAAAGTATTCAAACCACGTACGTAGTTGGATATCATATAATATCAATACACCATATGTTTTGGATATAATATACGCCCGGAACCCGTATGGTTTCTAATCTTTTATCAATCGATACTCCTCTTTTCATGTAAAACTGGGTTAATGGTTTTCTCGAGGAAGAATTTCTCTTCTTACCACGAAACAGACACCGAGTCTCCGCCATTTTATTGACGGAAGTGCCAAAAAAATAAGACATCTTTCATGTATAACATTTAATCCAGATGGCAGTCTTCCTTTTTTGCCATTAACTCACTTATAAGAGCCTTATGTGGTCATTGGTCTTTATTAAGGCAGCTTGCACTAAATAAATAAGGTTTCCCATTTACCGGATGTTTTGTTTTCATTCAGATCCAATGGTTTCTATGGTCAGTTTCTGGCTCTCTCTCAACAGTTTGCTTGATGAACGTGCCATGCAGTTTTGATTTATTTTTGAAAATGTTAGTGATTTAATGTCCACACAGAGTACGTGATTAATTTCTGTGAAATGTAATTAGTTTTACAGTAATGGGTTTAACAAGGCAAACATTATCACTTCGTCATAATTGAACTGTGTACTCAACACTACATGGGAGTTAAGTGACTTTTAAGTGTAAATAAATATATATATATATATATATATTTATGATAAACTACTAATATTTACCTTAAGTAATGAAATAATACATACATAACAATGTATTAATAAAATATTTTACTACGTGAATCAAAGTTATACACATTTTAAAATTAAAAAAATACATCTTTCTTATTGCTAATATGAGGTAGTAAAAATTTATTTTAATTTAAACCATTTAAATATATGGATCAACATAAAAAAAGATAACTATATTGTTAAAGTATTTGACTACTTGTTCGGTACGAAATAAATACGAATAAATGAGGTGTGTAAATACGAATAAATGAGTACCATAAAATGAGGTGTTTAACACGCACCTATATTTTCAAGCTAAAAGTTTTAATTTCTTAGTATATCACGCATCCCCCTTTTTGTTACGAAAGAACCTGAAATATATGTCTGAATTATCTTGTATTTTGAAATCATTTATTTGAGGGATTATCCTAAACTTTTGAAAAGTATAGTACACTTCTACAAAATTGCTACTTCCTTTGAGTTCATTTTAAGTATGTCATTTCATTTAAATAAATAATATTTCGATCTATTCAGAAGTCTAATTTTTTTATGCTCATCTTTTTTTTTTTATTTATTAAGCTATCATTTTGAGACACATTTCGGGCTTATACCGTACACCCATTAATTTTGAACATAATTTTGCGAACAAAGTGCGAGTTATACACCAGATTTAACAATTTTTATATAATTATATATATTTAGTGTTACTTGAATTAGGATATATACATAAAATTATTTTAATATTGTTACAAAAATATTATTTTAATGCAATTATTTCACAAGAAAAGGAAGAAACAACAACATATTTTGAAAACGTTCTCCTTTTCTGGAAAATGTTTCAATGTTATTAGTGTTTTGCCCATATATATTGCTAAGAGATTTCTACAGAACCTGAACTAATATGTTTTTTTTTTAAATTCACATTATTTTTCGAGTTACAATTAATTGACGGGATAACCGATGGTTTTGTTTTTCTTTTTTTTAATTTTTCAACTTTACCTTCTTTTAAATTAGATATTTGCAATGCTTCATTCACCTACATAAGTTAAATTATCCAGTGTTTAAGTCAACAATGCGTGAAACATGTGTGCTTGAGTACTTTTCCGTGACGACCCATTTCACCGAATCAAAAGACGTCACCAAATGTTTCTATTTTTTTATTATTATGTCCGAACATGCGTGGGGACGGTTTCTAATATTAGCTGCATATCGCAGCATTTGGTGACGTATTTTTATTGGACTAAATTAGTCGGCAGGCCACAGAGTCACTCCAGGCTCACGAATTCTTTAATTTGCCACTTTTGTTCCAAAATATTTTCTATGAAAATGTTATATTTTTTACGACTTAGTGGTTTTAATAGTTGTATTTACCACTCATTGTCGCTTATTAATGTAAATGAGGAGAATATAAAAAAAGAAATTAGCATCTGTGTGATCGCTATTGAATGATGTTGAAACAGATCAAGGAAAGGAAGAACCTGATGAAACAATGGGTATTAATTATAAAAACAAAAGTAAACTTGAGAAAAGTGATGAACATGGAAATGTTGTGTTGAAAGTAAAGTTTTCAAATGTAACCCAAAAATGTACATCAAAAATTATATAAAGCCACAATTGTAGCACAAGACATACTACGCATTTTCAAAAAGACAACACCAAGAAAAATCACTCAGGTTAGAAGAAACAAATAATATGTCTTGAAAGAAATTTAACTTATTTACCTTCTCGTAGTTTAGAATTGGCTGGAAATGGCAATTTTACAGCGATTAATAAAATTTCTCTAGTTTTAATTAAATTCAAAATAAGCGTGAACTAATTAAGATATATTTCATTAGTTGCAAGTTAGAATACTGTCATTCACTTATCACACTTCTTTGCCATCCTCTTTCATGAGACAGTTTGATGAAAGTTATATTTTTAGGAACAATGCACATTTTATATCATAGCACTTAAATCAAAATCTAAATAATTCACTTTTTCTTGATGCCGTAATAAATTTACTTATACATAAGATATACGAGGGCTGTTTTTAAGCAAGGTCCGTTTGTTTTTTAAAAAATAACGACAACAGTATTTTGTATCAAAAAACATTTATTTTAATATTGTACATACTTTTGCCTATTTTTCTACATAGTAGCTGGATTTATTGATGCACTTGTCATTCCTTAAAATTATGTTTTGAAAACCCTCTTCAAAAAAGTCTGCAGCGTGGTTGTACATCTAAGAGTTCACGGCCACCTCCACTTCTTCGTTGACACTAAAACGCTTCACGCGAAGACTGGGCAGCTGCGGTAGCCCATTGGTCAAGATATCGGATCATGGCAGACATGTCATGAGTTCGAGCTCAGTACCACTAAAGACCCGCCGTGTAGGGCAGTGATGCACGTTAAATCCCTTGAGAGCTGGTGTGGTAGTTAGGAGGGAGGTGCCAGCTCAGGTGTCGTCCACGTCACTTGACCATGGTTCAAAATTACGTGGTCCGTCGCCAAAAGCCATCGTGTAGCTGAACAGTGTGTCGTTAATATTCACTCACTCACTCACTCGCACGAAGACTGTGTTTGAGCTACCGGAAAATGTGGAAATCGCTCGGAGGAAGGGTTTGGGCCTTATGGTGCAGTATCCAAAACCTCCCAGACAAAAGATTCGATTTACTCCCGAGTCGTTCGAAGACCTTTTTATATGATGCCATGCCGTTTGTCTTGCAATGCTCTTCGGAACTTCCATAGAGTTACAGTTGCAGTAGGCAACTGAGTTGATCGTTGTTCCTTGTGGCATGAAGTCCACTAGCAAAACACCGCGCCCATCCCAGAACACTGTTCGCATAATCTTGCGCTTTGAAAGCGTTTGTTTGGCTTTGAACTTGATGGGAGAGGATGTGTGTCGCCATTCCTTAGACTTTCGCTTTAATTCCGGATGATAGGGGATACCCATGTTTCATGCACAGTAACGATTCAACTCAACATGCCATCCCCTTCTTCCTCGTAACGAATTAGAAAGTCTAATGAAATGGTAAAGCTCTTCTCTTTGTGTTACGCTGTGAGTAGTCTGGATACCCACCGAGAACATAATTTCTTAAAATTGATGTCTTGGGTCCCAATTTTGTACACCACCGACAGAGAAACAATGAAAGTGTGGTTATCGTGAATCTCTTGTTCTCATGAATTTTTGTTCCAACTGCTTGCCTTAAGTCATCAGTGATTACAAAGGGTCGGCCTGAGCGTTCTTCATCATGGACGTTTGTTCACCCATCTTTAAACTTCCTGACCCATTTTCGAATTTTGCTGTCACTCATTGCTTCTGTGTCATAACCTTCTGTTATTTGGCGATGAATGTCTACACCCGACAAGAGAGAGTTTCTTGCAATCAAAAAACGAATAACAGACCTTACTCACACTTGGCGGGCAATTCAATCACCTTAAACAATTTAAAGACTCACAGCGAATCCTACACGACTGCTACAGAGCTGGAAACGGCACATGTGTGTTTGCCAAAGATGCTGGTCTGTGATGCAGTGACTCGTTACGGCGCATGCGTGAACTAGAGAAATATACGCGCCAACGGATCTTACTTTAAAAATAGCCCTCGTAGTTAGCAAATTTAGGGCATGGAAAGTTGAATTTAACTGAAAAGGCGCTCCAAGAAAACAATTTGCCTAGTGGTCTCCTCCCTGCCTTCCTGCGATTTCTCGAAAACTCTGCTTACGTCATAGATCGTGATATTATAGCTTTCTCCAGTAACTTCCAAAGCAGCCATAAGGTCCTGAAGTCACCAAAAATAGTCTCCAAATTTGGTCACTAAAGATGATGTCATCTTGGAAAAGATTATTAGGACTGTTGTTCTTGAAGAGACTCTAAATTGAAGTACAAATTAATATGTGGAGATGAAGTTTATTCTTTTTTCTTTCTTAAAATACATTGAAAAAAATAGAACTACATAACACGTGTGAATTACAATTTTGTAATTTGAGCAATGAGTATTAACAGTTGTATATTATGTACCTTGTGGATTGGTGTGCTGTTTGGCAGCCCAGGGTGGTATCCCCCCCTAGTTTATATTCAAATATAAACAATATAAATTACCTAGATCTCCTATTCAACAGACATACTTCCACGTTTTGGAAGAAAATCAATTTAAAAGCATACTCAAGTCCTATTTGTATTTAACTAAGTTTATTATTTGTCTAATTTAAATTATTTCTCAAAATGAAACAAAAGCTTTTGTCAGTAGGCTCTGAGATCCACTAATGTGAGAAAATTTCAAAAATAAACTCCTACTCTAAATATGTTTTTTGTATAAACTTGGAAGGAAATTAGACGCAAAAGCTTTATTAAGTCAGGAGTTGGCTAAGGTAATTTATTATGAACAAAAGACTTTCCAGGAAAGCGTCTATTTATAATTGCTTCTGGGATTTCTCTCGTTTAACTCTAAATTCTCGAGTGACGACATAAAGTCGATTTAAAGACCTTAAGCAGAAAATTGTCTTAATACGTTAACTAAACTATAAATAAATTATTTAGGTGTTGGTTTTCATTATTAAGGGTTCCTTGTGGACGCTCCTTCTGGATAATTATTTTCAGGTTTTAGAAACTATTTTTTTCTCGCCAAGTTTAATGATAAGTTTGTCAAGCTAGCTATCCGTTTTAGATTTAAAACAAGATTTAGCAGCGATTTGTAACTGACGTTCGTCGCGTTAGCTTTGGCAGCCCTACTAACTATACAACAGTGGTAATGGAACTATTAGAATCTTTTCCAAGCTTGATCATTAATTGTTGACTACGTGAGAGTACTAGTTGAAATTTAGAATGAGCCAAGCGAGAGGCTTAAAAGTTTTTTCGGTAATTCCTTGGAAACTAGAGGGCAAAGGTAAATTATTGATTTATGGTTGCAAGAAGGTTTGATTGCTGTAAAGTATGAATTCCCGACTCTGTATGACTCTGCATGCAAAGAAGAATGCAATTGATAGTTATGAAAGGAGATGTCGTTTGAAAGGAGGAGAGAATTTCCATGATGTGTCTGCGAGCATAATGAAAGGCACGTGGCTCAGCAAAGTCATTTGAGTATGTGTGAAATTTTGATCCTGATGCCATATTGGTTTGAAAGAGTTATGAGTGAATTTGTGTTGAAAAAATTTTGAATAACAAGAAATGCAGTGTTTGAATGGTGTATGTTTTGTTCAGAGGTTTACATAATTTATTCTCTTCAAACACTCTTTATCTTTTTGAAGAAACTAAATTATGAAGGAATTCATTCTTAATTTTAAAAATATTCAACTTTCGTTTTCTTAGAAGCGTAAGTTTTTATAGAATTGTTCGATATAATTTAAGGAAAACTTTTTTATACAATAAATATAAATTTTCCTGTTTACAGCGTCATTAATTTCCTACTTTTAGAAGCTAAATTTTACATGCACTTATTTTTAAGAACATAAAAATTTCCTGTATTTACTCCTTCGGACGTAAAGTCATGTTTCTCCCAGTTCCTCAGTCTTGACTAAGAAAAACACTACAACGAGTCATTTTGGTATAGTTTGAAAAAAAAAAAGAAATAATCTTCGCCGAAGAACGGACTACATTAGAATTTTACCTTAACCCCCTTTTAACTGTCATTTTAATTATTTAATGTTTTTATCATTTATAAATAATAGAAAAGTAAACATCGCACTTCACAAAAAGTTGTCTTAAATTTCAGATCAGTTTAACTCTATGCCGACTGTCACTTATTTGATTTGTGATTCCGGGAAAATTAAAGTTAATCTTACCTAAAAGTTACGTAAATATTCAAAGTATTCATTTGGCTATAAGAGCTTCCTGTTAATGGGTTAAATTCACATGGATCCATGATAACCTTAACCACTTGTATGCAACCAATTAGTTCCTAATATGACGTTTTAGCCACATGCTAAATGCGATCACATGTTTCCAGTCAATCAGTTCATGAGCTTGTCAGAATTTGCTCTTTACAAAATCTTTATTTTATACAGTACATACTTGTCAGTAATAATAACCCACGAAGGTAAACAAAATGTATTTGATTTAAAAATACACGAATATAATAATAATAATAATATTAATAATATATATATATATATATATATATATATATATATATATATATGAATTAATGTTTGCATATATGACCTCATTTCAATGCAACACAGTTTAAACTATGAAAATTCACACATATATATATTTCTTTGTGGAGAATGTTTTTGTGATATTCTCTTTGTTACAACAGAAAGTAACATTAATGTATAACACATCCAGATATAAATTATTTACATTATTTTAATTGTTCATTGCACAAACTGTGTGACAATGTGTTATTTTTGCTCTGCAGCGATCAGCTTAGAAAGGTGTTTTCAAAAATCAATCCACAAGAGAGAATTACGTAGTTATAAATAAAAGAAATAAAAATTCTTTTTATCAGCTACTATATATTTACAGACTTAAAATTTAACAAATATATATATTTTTTTATTTGCTCAGCTGAGATATGAAAAAAACTATATTTTTTTGTTTAATTTACAATTCACGTAAAATTATCTTATGAAAAACTTCTTTATCCTTCAATTTGTATTGTTTAATAATTTTAATTCCCCCGTGCGAAGAACAGGTGTACCAGCTCATAAAGCATATAATACTTGAACATTTTTACCGAATAATCAAATTTCAAGTTTTACTTACATTTTCCCTGTAGTACAATAGGTAGAAATCTAATGTCAGTATTGAATTTATTAGAAAATATATTATTGCATGTATCATGCATTCCTCAGGAGTTAAGTCAATGCAAAAACACATATGAGTGTGAGTGAGTGAGTGAATATTAACGTGCCCTATTCAGCTACACAAGGGCTTTTGGTGACGGACCTCGCAATTTTGCAGCATGGTCAAGTGACGAGGAGGGCACTTGAATTGGCACCCCGTCTCCTAACTTCCACACCACACCAATGGAAGGATGATTGAACTTCGACAGATTTAAATTTATATTTAACGTGAATTGCCTCCCTCCCAACCACGGCTTTTCAGTGATAATATGCTCCAACTCTTAACACGCCGGCCACGAGTCCTTTATCATGATTACTAGGCTACCGTGACCACGGCTTTTAGAGAGAATTATCACATTTAAGTAACTTTCTAAATCTATCGTCACTTTGCTGCTAAAAGCATATATGAACGGAGACGCAAACTAATAACAAACAAAAGTTTTATGCATTATATATTACATTGAAACATAATCAGTATAGAAATCTTGAATTGACACTATTTTAATAAGAATTATTATAAATAAATAATTAAAACTGCAGCCTATAATTTTTTAGTTAATAATAATTATTAAATACTTGACATATAATAAAGTAATTGAAACTATGTCGTAATTTAATTCCTATGTCATTACCTTAAACCTGTAATTGCCATGTATGTTCATATCTAATCCAAGTTGTATGAAATATTTATTCAATAAATAATCCAAAATATACTTCTGAAAAGAACACTACCAAATAAGAGTTGAGTTAATTTACTTTTAAAGTGTGTGTATTTTTGCGTAATATTTTGAAAGCATTTGTTCAAGTCAAGATAACATGCATACATCACACAATGCTCAAGGTTTCTTTCATTCAAAAAAAAAATTAACTCTACAAGTCAATATTTGTAACACAAAATTTAATAACTCTAAACAAGTATTTCCATATAAGCCTTAACTGTTGTTTCTTAAATACGACAGAGAAAGGCTTTCATAAGCTAGAACTTACTTTAAGGCTATTTATCTTCGACAGAGAATTCAACCCGAGACAGTCTCTTTATAATTACTTTTCAGACATCACTTCAGTGACTTTAAATCTCTTGTGACAAGATGGCAGCAAATAAGAACGTTGAGACAAAAGTTTTCGCGACAAAAGGACATAAATTTCTTCTTTGCAACATTATTTTTTTCGCGACAGTTCTGTCAAAAATTTAACATTAGTTTCAATATATTTGTTTATTATGGGGAAAATGTGAATGAAAAGTGAACCTAATAAATGTAAACAACTTAATCTAAAAGTTGTTAAAGTGCAATATATACACTGCTGTTTGTAAAAAAATGCAACACCATGAAGAAATCATCAGACTTAAATGAACTTTGTAGCAAATATCAATTATAGGATGTTACGTAACATAGTAAAGTTTGAGAGCCACCGCAAATTCGTGGCATGCGTAGCGCCCTCTAAACTGCTGCTGAAATAGTATAAATAGAGGGATGTAGCGTGACGTTGAAATTATTTAACGATTATTTGTTAGTGGCGAACGTTTAGTGATATCTAAGTATGCCTCCACGACGAAATAAGGAGAAATTCCAACACAACTTACAGAGTTTGAACGGGAGAGGATCATCGCAACCTTCGACAATGAGGACTCTCCTATAACACAATAAGAGCTCGTGCGCAGCGGAATAGTTCCATAGTGATGCGAGTTTGGAAGCAGTGGCCCGACGAGCACCGAATAACTCCAAAAAACTGTCAGTGGACGATGGAAGGTGATGTCAACACCCGGCGATCGATACCTGCTCTACATGGCGGTGAATGACCGTACAGCTTCCCCCAGGAAGTTGGCAGCACATTGGTCTACTGCTAATGGTGTACTAATGACGGCTTCGTCAATTCTTCAACGTCTGCTGTACCGTGGAATGCGCACAAGGGGGCCTTTATACAGAACCCCTCTCATGGCAAACCATTGACGGCTGTACCTGCAATGGGCTCAGGGGCACAGAGCCTGGCAAGCCGATTATCAGCAAGTTGTCTTTTCAAATGAATCACGTTTTAATTTGTGGGACCATGACAGCCGCATTCATGATAGACGCTATGCCGGTGAAAGCTGCCTTCCAGAGTGCATTATCAAACGACATAGTGGCCTAACACCCGGAGATATGCTTTGAGGGTGCAATTTCGTTTTATGGACGATCCAATTTGCTACGATTTGAAGGTAATCTCAATAACAACAGGCACGTCTGTGAAGTGCTACAGCCTGAAATTGTTATCATTCTTCAAGGCATCTCTGGAGCTATCTTCCAGCAGAATAATGCACGCCCACATGTTGCAAAGACTTTTCGAGACTTCTGCTCAACCCAACACACTCAACTTCTTCTCTGGCTTGCTTATTCGCCGGATATGTCACCTATTGAGCACGTGTGGTAATTGGTTGGTCGGCGTCGTGATCGTGAGCCTCATCTTTCAGCTTAAAAAGACAAATTTCTGCTGCTCATGCAAGCAATATGGATTTCTCTTCCAGAAGTGGACATTTAAAATCTGTTTAACTCTATGCCACTTCATATAGCAGCACTTATTCCAGCGCGCGTTGGCTACACGAAACACTGATTTCGGAAACTTAATATTATTTTTTTTCTTTGAAAATTTCGTCTTTTACTTTTACTAATACAAGTCGTTTGTGCATTAAATTTCATTTAATTTGGATCATTTCTCTATGGTGTTCCTTTTTTCTGTAAAATATATATATATATATATATATATATATAATTCTGCCTTGTTTATTTTTCTCTAAACCGTCATCTGGAATACCCTATTTCGAAACGTGTCTAATTTCCTCTCGCATTAAAGGATTTATCATATACGTTGGCAGTTTTATAATGGATTATCAATCCAAGGATAAAACCTTGAATTTATGAAATATTTATTTGCAATTCCCCAGGAATGAAGTCTGGTCTAATGGTATCTCGGAATAGACGCACATGCAAAAGGATCACTTCTTACAATGTGATCTTCGGTTACAGAAAGTCTGTCGAAAACGTGGAGTTAAGTCCGTCCTTTTAGCATAATGCCTCCTCAGACGACGAATCAGTTACCACCGTAACGGCCTCTTTCCAGGTTGTTACTGGGATGAAACCATGCCCCGAACTATTTCCAAATCAAGTAGCGTTAAGAATCGGTTGTGGTGTTGAATCAACTTTCATCTGTATAGAGAACACGAAACCATTGATAATATGTCCAGTTTTTTTGCTTCTTATACCACTCTAAACGGTGCTACCGATGGTCACCTTTCAAAGGGATGCAGCTTGGACGGCGGGTAAATAAGCCACCTTTGTGAGGGCGTCTGGCCACAGTAAGCCGCCACACTTGTCACCCGGTTGCTGTACACCAGTATTTCTCAAGCTGTGGTGTGCGCCCTACTAGGGGGTCTGATAACTCTACGAGTGAGGCTCGAGCGTATTGAAAAGTCGAAAGCAAAAGATTATTTTGAAAAATTATTAATTTACTGAAAGTAAACACACAAAATGCATTCTGACTTAATAAAAAATAAAATACACATATACATTGATTTAATACACTTATAAACGCATCGGTACTTCACAATATATTTCATAATTAATTTAACAGTACTAAGTTAAGAAAAAGTTTAATGATTATCAGTGACCCCCATGGACTTGGCATGTATAAAATTATATACAAAAATTAACCCTTATCTTGATAACTTGTGCAGTTTATAATAAATCCATTCACTGCTGATTGAAAGTTACGTGATCCGTTCTCCAATGTCACCCTTTTCCATATAGGTGCGTGTATGTGATGTATTGAGGGAGGGCTGAAAAGGAGTAAATAAAAGCAAATTATCTGAAATAAGTAAATCCTTGGCAAACACTCTCAATGTCCTGTTATTGTATTCCAAAGCCTTCGAAACAATTTTATCGATAGCAGTGCACATAAAATCTCCTGCATCGGAAAGACGTATACAATATGTACCTGGCAATTAACGCTTTGGCTGAGTGAGAAGTTTATGTACGCCAGTGGCACTTAAGGGGTTAAAGTCGTATTGTAGCTTTATCTTCAAAGTATAGTATCACTGAATTAAATACATTGTTATTGTCTGGAGGGGATCGCGATGAAAATTATGATTGGATATTGAGTCGCCAATATTGAAACTTTGAGAGCACTGCTGTACTCAGTTGCTTTAAAATGAAGGTTGCTGTCTGGTATTAGGCTCTTTTAGCCTTAAATACGATATATCTGACATCTAATGTAGTTGTTTTCCTAGGACGGCCACCACGAACCTTTCTAATAGTACACCCTATGTTTTGGAACGCTTTCAAAGCGCGTGAAATGACATTTTTGTTAATTCCGAACTCTTCTGCTGCACTGGTCAAACTACACCCCTCCCCAGCTTTCCGATTATTCCTCCAAGTGTGAAGTCGTCCAAGTGATTTCTGCTAGCTATATTTCATGAAAGAACTCGCACTTACAACAACATTGCGCCTTCATTATTCCTTTTATTGAAGTTTTGAGCTGCGCCCGCTGGGCGCACGCATTTTGCGCACACTCATGTCGCCTATAACATTTTTTACCTGACGCATAACTTTTCTACTGAACTGCGTGTTCATGGTACAGATCGCAGTAACTCAGTGCTTCTCAAACTTCCAATGTTGGCGACCCTTTATTCAATCATAATTTGCATCGCAACCCCTTCCCTCCATACAATAGCGATGTATTAAATTCAATAATACCATGACGGAAAACATACAATACGACTTAAACCTCTTAAGCCTCATACGTATATAAACGTCTCACTCAGCCACTGTGTTTATCGCCCTCAGACGTATATATATGTTATATCTCTTCTGTGAACTGTTATCCATAAAATTATTCCGAAGGCTTTAGAAAGCAATACAATGACCTTGACAGTGTTTGCGAAGGATTCACTTATTTCAGAGGATTTAACCCGCGGTCACTCGCGCCTGTTTTTGCTACCTTCGTTACTCGCGGGGTGTAGAGAACACCCCAAACTTTTAACACGTGTAATTAATTATAAAAATAAAAATTAAGTCATTATGATACATATTTATAAAATACAAGATGTGTTTTGTATTATACAAATAAAATTATTTAATTTATTGCACACAAATGAGACTAACATTAATTTAAACTAAACATACAAAATTTTCATTTTAAAACACATAATTTTATATTTTTTCATAAACCAGTATAAAACGTATATGCCAGTAATAAATATACTTTATAATTAATGAGATAATGATAGTAGAAAGTATAGAAAAATAATATTTTAATCATTTTCCAAGCTTTCAGAGCAGACTGTATACAAATGCTCAGCTTCTCGCGGGAGTTCTCAGCCCTCCAGATAAACTTTTCAAGGTCATTACATTCCAATCGTTCCTTAAAGAGGGATTGCATCACGCCTGAAGGTTCAATGACCTAAAATGTGCAGCTACAGAAAAAATCGTGGTTCTGCACATTCTTTTTAGAAATCTGGGAGGATTTTCTTGTTGCCGGGGTGTACAAAACACCCCGCGCGAGTGATCGCGCATTAATTATTTATTCCTTTTATACCACCCACCCCCTCAATACACCACATACGCTTAACTGCGTGCTTAACGGGGGTATTGGAGAGCGAATTACATAATTTTTAATTGACATTTAAGAGATTAATTATAAACCGTACAAATTACAAGATAAGTGCTATAATGTTGGCATATAATTTTATATATGACAAATCCATAGGGTCGCAGATAATTATTAAACTGTCCTTAACTTACTATTGTTAAGTTAATTATAAAATAGATTGTGTGACTACTGATACATTTATAAGTGTATTATATTGCAAATGAGTATTTTATTTTTTTATTATATCAGAATGTATTTGTTTGTTTACTATTAGAAAGTTAATAATTTTTAAAAGAATTATTTTCGACTTTTCAAGAGGCTCGTGCCCCCCTTGTAGGGTTATGACGCCCCCCTAAGGGGGCGCTCCCTACAGTTTGAGAAATACTTCAGTAACTCTTTTTCTGCAATTCCATGGATATTTGTTTAAACTTTACATTGTTGCTTAAAATTTGCCCACCAGTTAGTTAAAGTTAACTTAATAGAGAATGCATACCCTTCTCACATTGATTGAACTTTCCCTAAGACACTGATATAATTTCTAAGAATAACCCATATCTCTCTTCACTAGAACAAACGATTACATTATATCTATTTCTATATATTATTTTCTATGTTATTTTATAAATTTTATATATTTCTATATATTATTCTATATATTATTATTTTACTATATATTATTTTATTACGTTTATATTCATCAAGTAAACCATAATCAAAATTATAAAGTAGTTCACCTAAGGTCTTTTTCTAGTTGTAAGATATAATCTTATACGAAATTGGTTTCGATGAAAATGGCTTTTTTGCAAGCATAAGAAAAAAACAATAAACAAAAAAATCCCTCTTCTATAAAAATGTTCAATTCTTGTTTAGTTAGCAGTTAATCGTTTTCAAATATTAGATATCCATTTCTGATAACGGTTCTCTAAACTCCGTTATTAGTTTCTTATTCAGTCAAACGCTTTTAGAGTCTTGATGCCGCCAAACGGGGATTTGAGTGGACAGCTTCGACAATGCGATTAGCATCTAGATTACTGATTCTATCTCAAGGCTAAATGGCTTACCTCAAAATTATCCGAGGTATGGAATTCATGGATCGGATAGTTGAGATTAAGTTTTAAGGATAGCTTGATGTGGAATTAGTCAGCTAAGCTATGATAAAGCGTTTGAAGCTGCTGACAGCTCATAATTCGACCGTGTTAATTCATTCCGTGAAAATAGTCTCATGATATGGAATACTTTCCTGTTAGTAGGACGGATTTGAATTATATTAAATAATTTCCTGTTAGTGAGATGGATGCTGATTATAAGTGTGAAATTAGGAAACGAATGGCAAGATATTTCGTCGCACAAACAAAAAGTATAAAATTCATTTGTCTCTTAATATGATATTCAAAAAATTCTGTATGTTAATTTATATTCATGATTGTAATTATGATTGATCAACGTTACTTTATTACACGCCAATGCTGTCACAAATTTCAAATTGAGAGACAAATCGATTCCTATAAAGAATCAAATCTGTAATATAAGTAGAGACCACCTAATAATAAATACTATTGCCAAGCTAAAAACAGGTCATTACTGAGGAATGAAGTCTGATATAGGAATGGTAGAAGAACTTATAGAAATTATGATAACTGTTTAGTTACAGAGCTAACACCTGCTTATGCTTATGACTGTAAAACTACCCTACAAGAAATAGGGATCATGTTTTCACCAACAAACCTTTATATGGATAATATTGACCAGATTGCCAGATAAGTCATCTGGGCCCATTGTACTGTCCAATTTGGTTCCCGTCATGGATACGACATCATCATCATTTGTAGCTGCAATGATTTTACTTTTATTAGTATCATTAAATTAAAAAAAAATAAATATGCCTTTCGAATTAACCACATTATTACAGAATAATGCATTTTTTGCTATTTTTTCCAGAGTTTGATTCAAAAATGTTTAGTATTTAGTAACAAAAACTAAACGTATCACATAAATACAGAAGACATCCAACCAGGTCCGAAAACCAATTTTAAAAAATTTATTTTCAGAAGAATTTTATAATTTTTAGAGCGTAAATAGGCTTAAAGAGTGGTGATTATTAAATAAATAACATGTATCAGCCTTTGGTTTTGAAAGAAATATTATTTTTATGAAATTTTGCCAAAATGTTCGAAGTTAAACGCTATGTGCGTTCAAGTCAAACGTGTTCAAAGTTAAACGCGTTCAAAAGGTCATGAATAAAACATTCATTTAACTTAATGCAATTTTAATTTCAATGATATATTCCTTGATTTATATGAAGTGTCACAAGCTGTAGGGTAAAATAAAAATATGCAATGCATATTTTATAAGCATTTAAATTCGATGTTAATGATTTTTCGTCAAAATTATTGTACATGCTAAGCTAAAAATTGCTGTAACATGTAATTGAATATGACTAACTTAAAACCTGTGGTTTGTTACACTCTAAAGGGCTCATAACATATCAATTTCATTCAGTTTTATTAGATTGTTTTAGAGATATCCCATTTTTTTTAAAAAAATTTTTCCTTGCATTCATTTGAAAATTTCGTTTTTTTAAAAAACACAATAAAAATATATATTTTTATACGTTATATAAAGTAAATCCTATGAATACAACTTAAAGAATTTTCTAGTTTTACATATTATTCCTTCTTACTCAATATATATATATATATTTTTCTTATGGTCCTAACATCAAACACCGAAAAATCACTCTTGAGTGGATGCTATAGAAATTCGTTAATAAATTCAGTTTTATTCATCTGAAAACAATTAAATTTATCACATGAACGCTTTCGTTTCTTTTGATAAATACAACTATTGTTTAAAATTGGGATTTTCTTAAAAGCAGAGCCTAGAACTCATTTGTAAGCCCTTAAGAATCTAAAATGCTGTGATTAAATTCAAGTGAATACTTTTCTTAATTTGGTTGATTGAATAACTTCCAACTAAATCAAGTGTGAGTTTAATTTTCCGAGTTTTGATTCAGTTAAAATCGTTTTCTAATTAACGCCGTAAGACTTTTGTCCCATAAAAAACAAAATAAATTGAGAATTTGAGTGAATATCTAACATTAATTAAAAGACGAAATTGAAGTTATAAGTAACACGCTTCTCAAACTTTCATCATTTGTGATGAAATAATGCTTGGATTGTTTCTCTAAGAATTATTCATGTAAATGTTAGGTATGATTCATACAATTTAATCGATGTCAAGAGTATTGAGCTATTGAAAATTTATGTATAAGTTCAATATTATACTGTTCTAGTATTCTAAGCTGTTCATACCGAACAAAATAATATTTGGATTAGATAGTTTTGAGAAGCTGCTCTGATGGCCAACGGGTTGATTTTGTATTAATCATATCATACTTTAGAATTTCACTCATATTTATTATATCTTATCCCCAATTCTCACAATACATCTGAGTAATTTATCTCTAAATCATTTTATAGGGCCATCATTGATCAATTCCTTGTATTGTACTTTATTATGTGGTCCTTGTTAAAGATATCAGAGAAAGCTATCATTCTCGATCTTTCGAATGTCGGCCACTTTTAAACATAAACGCAGGATTTCCAAAATCCCTTGCGATACCTTTAGATAAAAAATGACCTATTAAAGGCTGCAAGGAAATAGTTCTTGTCAGTGGTAAAATATTGTTCTATACATCACTTTCCCAAATCCGCCGGTGGAGTAATATACTACGGATTTATATAATAACACATTTAATCAAAACACACACAATTTTTTTCTATGTATTTAAATATCGCACAGAATTCTTTTGTTAACAGTAATTGTTACTATTTTAAAGACCAATTTTATGTACATCAGCTCCTCAATACGATGGATCTTCAGTGGCACGAGACTCGAACGCGTAACAATCTGGCTATGAGTTCATGAACGTGACCACTAGGTTGCCGAGGTGAAACGAAAGTTTAGGTTAATACTTTTTTTATGCCTAAGTATATTTGCATAGTTATTGAAGTTCCAATTTAAGTATCCTCTAATTTTAAATGTAGATCCTGTTTTGTTTCATGTTTCCGAATTTCCACTGTCTACTTGGTCCCATTCGACTTACATCCATCCCCAATTATGACTGCAATGATTAAACACTTTTTTACATTACGTAATTTGTATTTCCATTGCTTTTATAGTTATAACTGGCTGCGTACTATATATTTTTCCAAGTTTCGTTCATTTTTTATAAGTATATAGATTGAATAATTGTGTTTTGTGTAAACGTTTTAAACACTTTAACTGCAGATAGAAAGTTACGCGATTCGCAACCCAGTTTCATTGTTTTTCACGTAGGCACGCGTATGCAATATATTAGAAGGTGGAAAGAAGTATAAACAAGAGAAAAGTTTTCTCTGAAGTAAGTAAATCAGTGCTTCTCAAATTGTGGGGCGCGCCTCCTAGGGGCCGTGATAACCCTGGGAGAGGGGGGTTCGAGCATATTGAAAATTAGAAACCAAAAGATTATTTAAAAAAATTATTAATTTATTGAAAATAAACAGACAAAATACATTCTGACATAATGAAATAATTTACACTGATATAATACACTTATAAAAATACCAGTACTGAACAATGTACTTTATAATTAATTTAACAATACTAAGTTAAGAACAAGTTTAATAATCATCAGTGACCTCACAGTCTTGTCATATATAAATTTATATGCAAAAATTAACACTTATCTTAATAATTTGTACAATTTATAATTAAACCCTTAACTGTGGATTAAAAGGTACGCAATTTACTCCACAATGTCACCGTTTTGCACGTATGTACGCGTATGTGGCGTATTTGAGGGGGTAGGGAATAAACAAGAAATCATCTGGAATAAGTAAATCCTTTGCAAACACTGTTAAGGTCCTTTTATTGTATTCCAAAGCCTTCGGAATAATTTTATGGGTAGCAATGAACAGAAAAGATCGTATTTCGGAAAGACGTTTATATACGTCCAGGACAATTTAACCACTGGCTAAGCGAGACGTTTATATACGCCGGTGTTGGAATAGTTAAAATTTTATTATAGCTTTGACGTCAAAGTATAGTATTATCGAATTCAATACATGGTTATTGTATGGAAGGGGCACGATGAAAAATGTAATTGAATATTAGGTCGTAGGTATTGAAAGTTTGAGAAGCACTGAAGTAAATCCTTCACAAACACTCTCAAGGGTATTATATTGCATTCCAAAGCTTTGATAAGAGCTTCACTAAAAGCATCACAAAGAAAAGGACAGCATATATAGGTCCGGGACATTTTATGAGGTACTGTTGAGTAGGACGTATTTATACGTCTGGGACATTTAATGAGGATCCGATGAGCAGGACGTATATATACAGCAGCGGCAGTTAATTGAACTTGTTAGTATGGTAATAGTGTTGGACAGTATAATTTTTACATAAGATCTGATAGCCATCATGGAATTTAGTTGTAATTAGAAGACACTCTCTCTATATATTTCACATTGCCGTAAATGATACATTTCCCAACGCAGAAATTTTCCATTACATTGCAATTATCTTTCCTCCAATCAAGCGATGGTTCTCCAGACTCGATCTAATCGATTCAGATAATCAGGTTGTCAGATTATGGTATTCTATTCACAGAAGCATGCAATGTGTGTTAATGTTTTCTCTTATCTTCTCTTACATAAGAACAACTTTTACTCCTTAAAGATAACTAGTAATTTTCTACGCTTATGACAATACTTGGTAATTCCTAAGTGCATAAATGTGATATTTATTTTATTGCTACTGTATATTCTTTGGATTGATTTTTGCTAAAAGGGTATTTGATGATATGATTGCTTCAAATGAAAATCCTGATTATTCTCTTATATGTTTTATTCGTATTAGTTGCTTTATTTTTGTTAGGTTAGTTAAATAATGAATGAAACAGTATTTATCACACATAAATATCAGTTTTGTAATTTTTTTTTAATTTGGAAATGGGTTTTGAATTGACTCGTTTGCTTGAACTTGGTTTAATTTTTTATTACATTATTTAAATTAAAAATGAAGCATGTTTTTGGTCATAAGTAATAGGAGTGTTTTTCTAAAGATATAACTTTTTAAATTATTGTTCATTTATTTAATATTTTAATATAATTCAATTTTCCGACTCCATAAAACTGCAAAAAATTTTGAAAGGTATATATCTACTTGTTTACTTTTAAATAATGGTGTTTTATATTAAACTCTATTGATATCATACATACTAAAATGATTCTTTAAAAAATATTCTGCAAGGAATATATAATGCTACAATTTTCCAGAAATTTTCCAAACTCTCCACAATTTTTCGAAATAGAATATGTCATTAAACGTTGAATTTTTCATACGTATTTATTCACTGGATATAAAATTTAATAGATAACGAGAAAATTGCATCAGAGAAAAAAAAGTAAGGAATTTTCTAAAGAATATTTTTGCAGAGTATTTTAGTATAGAAAGTTATTTTATCTAGTTCAGTATCTAAGATCCACATCATAGATTACTTTTCAATTTATCAGCTCAGCCAACCGAATATTGTTTGCTCAAAAGAAGAGGATAAAACATTAAATTGCCTGCCTCTTTATGCTTTTATAAACTTACTGAATTCTGTACTGTTTATCTTTCTTTTAAATTTATATAGCATTTAAAATAAAAACAGACATGATCCTCCTGATAAAAATGAAACAGATTTTCAATCGTGAGAGTTTCCTCAGGTGTTGGTAATTCCCAAAATAGCTTGCTATCTTAGCCATTTAATTCTCCCTGCTGAAGTAATATGAGGAAATTTTATCACACATCTATATTTAAACTGTTTTACGTGTTATAAACATTAAGAATATAAATATAAAAGTATTTAGTTTTTAACACGCTTTTTATTACGCTTTTATTAGCTGTATGTAACGAAATCTTTCAACTCATTTTTTACGAATTTTAAAAGGTCAGATTTTTTCAAAATTTTGCAGACTTGTCAAGGATAGATTATAAAATAATAATTTAATAATTTCGTTCCATTGCCCGGGTCAAGATCAGCAGGGTTAAGAGATCTCAAGGGTGTTAACTTTCTCTAGGGGGCTGAAAATATAAACAATATTCAAATATATGTAACTCTTTGAAATTAAAATTAAACCATTTGAATCTTGTTCACCTTATTTATAAAGGAATGGGGCTTCCGAAAAGTATGAAATGTTTAAAGTATAATCATAGTTTCAAAAATTATTAGCATATGAAAATAAGATACATTTCTATAAGAAACATTAATTAAGTTTTGCGTTGCGCATGCTATTTTCTCAAATAGTAGCTTTAATTACTAGATATAAGTTTATTTATAAAGTTAAATTTATCCTTATTACACTGTAGTAATTTTATTTTAGTAGACTAATAAATTATATTTTTTAAAAAGTAAAAAAAAAAAATTACATTTTATAACCTTTTTTTAAAAAAAAATTCAATATTTCTCAAATATTTTGAAATACAAAAGATGTTTTATTCTTAAATGATGTAGGGTTTAAAGAGTATGATAGGTTTTATAATTCGATAAAGTTATATACTTCATATGCTAATATTTTAGAAAATAGCATGCGTGCAACGCAAAATTCATTTAATATTTATTACATATTTTCATATGTTTATAATTTTTCAAATTATGATTATATTTCAAACATTTTGTACTTTTTTGAAGCCATAATCCTTTGTAAATAATGTGTAAAAGGTACGAATTATTTAATTTAAATTTAAAAGAATTATACATGTTTGGAAACTGTTTATATTTACACCCCTCGAGACAAAGTTAAAACCCCTGAAACACCTTAACGATTTCTCATTTCTATATTTGACGACAAATTCCAGATTTTGCGAGTGAGAGATTAAGTTATAACCCTAACGCGAAAACGTCCTTGGTTAGAACAAATATTTCTCACAAACTATTCGATTTAAAACGTGTGCTTTTTATGTCTAATGCTGATGCAAGCTTCAGAGAGAATATTGAGCTCATTTTAGTGAAAAATATCAATGAGTTTACACTTTTTTCCTCATTGAATATTTAAAACTTAGGTTTTTCCTAATTGCCTTCCGTTTGCTGGTCCTACATTTTGTAAACCAGACCGCATTGATGCACTGATAGGATGCCAATGATTATTCCAGATTCTATTGGACTAATTCATCAATAAATAAATGATATTTTAAAAAAAATCAAAAAGACATACTTTTATTGTAGATCAAACTAAAAATGAAAAATAAATTATAGTTTTAAAAAAAAACTAAAATCACACTCCTATGGTTTATTGAACTAAAAATTAAAAAAATAATTCTTAATATAAAAATAAATGATTAATGAGAAAGTTAACGTCATTGTGGTAAAATCGCGGGGTGCTTTGTACAACTCTTTTACACTAACTCTGGATTTCGGAATAGAACTAGTAAGTAATATTAAAAATTGATATCGAACACCCTTCGCTTTTGCCACAATGACATTAATTTTCTCATTAATCATTTTATTCTTACATTAAGAACTATTTTTTTTTTACTTTTTAGTTCTATTAACTACAAAATCGTATTTTTTTAGTTTCTTAAAAATATAACTTATTTTATAAAAACATTCGATCCTCATTAGCATGCATTTTGTGTATATTTTAATATTTTACTAAAAGATACAGCAATATCAAGTGAGAAACGCTGTTAATCATTCATAGGAATTCTTTCTTATGACCTTCGAAATTTAACCTCTTGCGCATCAAACTGCGCTTTTTAGTGTCTCCAGAAATCTTGGATTTCTGGGAATACTGACCTAGATTTTACGGCACACATTTTTTTTTTTCTTTTGACTCTGACTAAACCAAACTTCCGTTCGTGTTTTGTTTCACTTTCTAAATTTTGTATAATAGTTTTTGTTTGTTTTTACTTTTTTCTGCAATTATGGCATCGTTGTTAGATTTCAACTAAAGTGATACTGAATGAGAATATTTGCCGGAAACCGATGAATACGACAGTGATTATGATACGGATTTATCTATTTGTGATGAAGAATATGAGGAAATGGAACAAAACTGACGATACACTGATGTAATGCAAGTGGAAAAGCTTTTTGTTCCAAGATCGAGCGATTTCACTGAGATTTGTAATTTTAATTACAATTTTCCTATTTTTGTAAACAAGATATATATATATTGTTACTGAACTTTTATAATTTTATTCAATCCCAGCAAAAAAAAATCTACTTCTTAATTTGCCCTTTTTGTACATCTAAATAAGCCAGATGTTCACGTGAAGTCAGAACGAAATTTTGCCCAATACATTGCATGTAGTGCTTACATGGTGCCCAAAGGGTTAATATTATTTTATACTTTCTGTAGTACAGATAAGATAAACATTTTATAATTTTTTAAGAAAATGTAAGCATATTCTAGTTTTTGTCTATGTATGTCATAGGGTTGTTTGCTCAAACGTTATATCTGTCGAATCTCAAATTTCCACATTAGCAAAGTTAGTAAGTCCGGAAAAAGAGATGCCAGTTCAGGTTGTCGTTGTCGCTTGATTTCGATTCAAAATTGCAGTGTCCGTAGCCAATAAAATTATTGCCAATATTAATCAAATCAATGCTAATGCAAGTGGTTGGCAGAGATTAATAAAACAAGACGAGCGAAGATTCACTTGTTGCAAGATATACGCCAAGTGAGCAGTAGACATCCAGTGGAAACGTCTTAATTATTGCATAGATAGTGGCACCATTTAACAAGTGGCCTCACAACAGAGGATTTAACTCCCATAGACCATTACAACGACTGCCTATAACAATATTGCATCCTCGTCATAGATTAGAATTGTATTTTGTTGGAAAGAGATACTGTGTCGAATGACATAGAGTGATATTTAACGACAGGTTCAGATTCTGATTTGGAGGATTTGACGATTGAATCTGTAATAGATACAACGTGTTGAGCAACAAAATCCCCGGTTCATTGTTCAAAGTGACACGCCCAAAAAGTTCTAGGGTTCTTGGTGTAAGCGGCTAATACGAATGAGACGAAACCCTCAATGATATTTGTTATGAACTATTTGACATGCTAACGTCATGTTCAAGAGATCCTGAAGCCAGTTTGGTCCCATTCCAGAACTCTCAATTTCAACAAAACAACTGTAATTTTAAACTGTGTAACTGTCTCTTTCCAATTTTTTTCGTTTAAAGGAGAGAAAAAAGTACCAGTATGTCTCTTAGGAAATTTTTATATGAAAGTATATATTGCAGAGAATAATATTTTGTTATATATAGTTGTTATACTTGAATTAGAAAAGAAAGCAATACCGGAAATCAGCTAAGCAAAACTTTACTGTTATTATTTTTTGGGTTTATTTATCACAAGCAGTTTCATTTTCTTCTTTGGTATAAGACATTACTTTTTTCAAAGTTACGTCCATAAGAATATTTATATTCACTACTTAAACATTATACAGTTCTCAAGCAATTAGTGTGAATTCAGTACTTAATTTTGGCATTTCTTTCTCTTTTTTTTTAAATCTGGGCATCGTTACGTTTAATATTGTCTTCTTACTCTTAAAACTCTTTTTGTTTTAACGTTCTGATACACCACCTGGTAAAAAGATATTTCGTTCAATTTACTCTTTCAACGGTAAGTTTAATGCTGATGCAAATGTATTTCAATTATGCAATCATCATTGAAACTCCCTTCAAGAAAATAATTGAATTTACTGAAGTGAATAATTCAATAATTGGAACATGTATATTCAATTACTGTGTTAAGTATTGCATAGTCATTATGCAAAAGAAAATATTTTTCGATTGAAAAGGGTATTTTGTTTCAATTTAATATTTATTAAAATCAAAGTGAAGCTTTGTTTATCCTTTAATGGGAAGGAAATATCTAAGAATGTAATTTAGATAGCAGTTAAGTGACTGAGAAAGAAAATTACGAAGGAGAAATTTTGCAAGAGTGAAATAACCTATTGTCTTTAAAAAAATGAATACAGCTTCTAATACAAATTCATTCCTATAATTATTTTACTGCCCGTAAACTGATACATTTCTATGGAATTATGTTAAACAATGCTAAATTTTGCATGATGTCTTATAAAGTAGGATTTGTTGTTTTAAAGAAATTATTCATCCTTTTTAGAAAATTAAAAATAAAATGAGTAACTGATAAAATTCATAAGAAAAAGCTGCTTTTAAATATATTTAGATAAAAATTACATTCTATATATTATATGTATTTTACAATAATAGCAATATAAAGCAGAGGTCGCCAAAGTGTTGGTCCGTAAGAAAATGTCGCTGGTTCCCAGAAAAATGTGTAGAATATACTTACTCATCACGTTAAGTCAGTGTTTCTCAAACTGTGGGGCGCGCCCTCCTAGTGGGGCATGATAGCCTTACAAGGGGGGCGTGAGCTTATCGAAAAGTGGAAAATAAAAGATTTAAAAAATTACAAATTTACTGAAAGGTAAAAAACAAAATACATTCTGTCATAATAAAAGTAAAATACACCTTGCCACAGATATAATATACTTAGAAATGCATCACACAGTACTGCACAATGTACTTGATAATTTAATTTATCAATACAAAGTTAAGAACAAAATTAATTATTACCAGTGACTCTCTCTCATGGACTTGTCATTTACAAAATTATATAAAATTTTTTATACTTATCTGGATAATGTGAACGGTTTGAAAATAAAATTGTTTTGTAGCTTTATGTCAAATACGTTATTATTGAATTCAATACATTGTTATTATATGGAGGGGGGGGGGTGCGATGAAGTTTATGATTGAAAATAGGGTCACATGTATTGAAAGTTTGAGAAGCACTGCGTTAAGTTATGTATCAATATACATTGAAGCAAAACTCAATTCATAACAATACGTGAAAAGTTATAAAAAGGCTAGTTCATAGAATAATGCCATGGTAAATAAGTCGTACTGCAGTAGCTGTATTGTTATATGTGGATAATAGATCCGTGAGCAGCGAAAATTCAGGATAATAATTTAAGCATGCAACTAAAAGAAAGCTTCATCGACCTATCGTCCGTCGAAACTCTCAAATTTAAAAACTTCATTCATTCATATCAAGATCTCAGTTTTGGCTTTCCATATAAAGTGCATCTTTTAGTGAACAGGTGATGAAAATTCTGATTCAATTTTCAACAACTTATTTATGTGAAAAGGCCTTTCCATCTGTCACCGCCATCAAAACACGGTACCGATCTCAGCTTGAAATAAATGCAATTCTCCGTCTTGCAGTAACAACATTGGATCCGAATATCCATAATCTTATTTCAATTAAGCAGGGACATCCATCACACTAGAAGTGTATAATGCTTAAAGTTTGATAAACCATTATTTAATTGTTTTGTTTTTTCAGTTTTTGTTTATTTTATTATGGTTTATTAAAAATTCTTTCATATAATTTGGTTACACAATTAGTAGTTTCGTTATATTAACTAGGTACATTTTATGTGTTCTTCTATCACAATTTTCTTTAATATATTTATACTAAAATCCTATTAGTGGTCCGCGGGATTTAAATTATGAATTTATTGGTCAGTGAGATCAAAAGGTTTGGCGATCGCTAAAATAAAGGGAAATATAAAAATAATAAAAAAAGCATTTCTAACTTCCAACATCCATATAAGCTTAAAATAAATTTATTGAAAGCAATAATTATTGATTTTATTTGTTAATTATAATTTATTGGACACGATTAATACAAGTATAACATTTATGCTTCCACTTATTTATCTCACCAACAAACATCAATTTACAAAAGGAGAAAAAAAATAAGCGAGGCAATTCAGAATTATTTCAAAATGTCACGAGGGGTGATAAAAAAAAAAAAGGTTACAAGTCGAATAAGGAAATATTTATTAACAATAAAAAAAAAATACAAAAGCGAATTAAGAGGCATACGTGCCTATCACATTTCAACATTATCACCAAGTCTATTTAGGCATTTATCGGAACGCAGAACCAACTTGTTTAACCCGTCTTGGTAGAAGTCAGGTCCCAGTCCATTCAGCCAGGTCTCGGTGGATGTTTTCACATCACTGTCTTGGAATATCACAGCACATCAGAAACGATATGCTGCACGCTACCATAGTGCAGTCCCATCTTTGACAAGATTTCAATCAGAGTTACCGTCGATCATTTTGAATCATTTCTTCAACTAATGCCTTGAAGAACCCACTCCCTGTCATGTTGCGGTTTTCGAAATCCTGTCTGCTTGATTGAAAAGAGTGATACATTGCTTCTCAAACTTTCAATATTCGCGACCTAATATTCAATCATCTCATTTTCATCGCTCCCCCCCACCATACAATAACATGATTTGAATTCAATAATACTATACTTTGACACTAAAGCTTCAATACGAATTTAACCTCTTACATGCCACCGGCGTATATAAGCGTCTCTCTCAGCCAAAACATTAATGTCCTGGGCGTATATATACGTCTTTCTGAAGTACGAACTTTTCTGTGTACTTCTATGCATAAAATTATTCCGAAGGCTTTGGAATGCAATAAAAGGACCATGACAGTGTTTGCGAAGGATTTTCTTATTTCAGAGGATTGGCTTATTTATTCCTTTTTACCTCCTCCTCCTCCTCCCCCCAAAAAACATCGAAATACGCACGTCTACGTGGAAAATGGTGGTATTGGGAATCAAATCGTATAACTTTTAATTGGCAGTTAAGGGATTAGCTCTATAAACCGTACAAATTATCAAGATAAGTGTTAATACGAGTCCATGGGGTCACTGATAATTATCAAACTTGTTCTTAACTTAGTATTGTTAAATTAATTACAAAATACATTGTTTAGTACTGATACATTTATAAGTGTATTACATCAGTGTAAAAGCGTATTTTGCATTTTATTATATTAGAAAGTATTTTGTTTACCTTAAATCAATTAATAATTTTTTAAATGGTCTTTTGTTTTCGACTTTTCAACAGACTCACGCCCCGTTCATACAGTTATCACACCCCCAAGGGGGTGCGCCTCACAGTTTGAGAAACACTGGAGAGACACCATTTCTTTACATGTTGTCTGTTCATTGCTTTTTCGCTATAAGCTTCCACGATTTGACTGTGGATGTCAGATGCGGACACATTCTTGCTTATAAAATTTGTACTTCCAAACAAGACAATTTTCTAAGCGTCTTGCCATGTCGATCGTCCTGAACCGTCTGGGAACTCTCACTACCTACCCACAAACCAGCTGTATGACTAGTAGCGCCATTTGTCTCCACTGTGGGCAAACAAAATTTCTTTTCAGTATGTAGTTCTTAAATGCTGCGGATTATAAGCTTTTTTTCTGATCATCTCTCGTATATGTATTTAATTCCAAATTATATACGGTGGTGGCCAAAATTGTGGACATTTTATTTTTTTTAAATTGACATGTTTTTTAAGTTTGAATGCTTATAGAAAAATTTAAGTTGCGCGAAATGCGAAGTATTTTATACCATTTAAAAGATAATTTAATACTAAATTCAATACAAAGTAGAAAAACCAATTATTTGAAAGGCAAAAAAAAAGTTATGCTGCAACAACTGCAGATATACATTAGACACACTGAAAATAGCAGTGAGTTATCAGAGCTTAGCCAGGTTGCCCTTATTTTTTATTACAGCTTCACATCCAAGTTTCATTGAGCTAAAAAAAAGTTTTAAGTTCTTTCTTTGTAACTACATGATGCCGGAAAGAATTTACCCTCAATTAATTTCTTCTTATTTTATGGGTACGTCATTCGGCATAGAGTATTCAAACGGTGCCACAAGTTTTTGATAGGATCGAGGTCAATGATCTTAGAACGTTACCGGTCTTTTAGTTACTTTTCTGTGTGTCAAGGTGCAAAATCTTGCGGAAAATAAATGAAGCATTGTTGGGAAATAGATCCCTGATGGAAAGCAGAAGTGTGGATTCTAGAATGGTGTCAATGTATTTTATGACATTGAGTGTCCCATCGATGATATGAAGGCAACCGATGTTATCTGCTGATATGCATGTCTAAATGATAAAACTATGTGGGTACTTTACAGGTGCCTGGATGCAGACAGGATGTAGCATTTCTGCTATTCTACGCGTCTTACATATTTTAAGCTATCACTACCGAGTAACGATATTTTAGTTTCGTCTCTCTGTATAACTTGTGACTAATAGTCATTTCTCCAATTAATGTATTCCATTGCCCACTGTGGTCCAGTTTAGTGCTACTGTAAACTGAGATATGGTTTTTTTCGTGGAATTCTACCTTTTAGTCTTACATCTGCTAATTTACTCATGATTGTGTTTGAACTCATAGAAACACCAGTAACACTCAGATCACCTCTGATAGCTCTCTCCATGCAAATATTTTATCACTGAAACATAGTTTGTACTTCTGTCATAAACAGATGTGGTGCCCCTTTTTTCGGCCTTTTCCTGTTTTTCTTTAAAATTAAATTTGTCTCCTGATATCTTAACCAAATCTTTCAGTCTCCAGATGTAATTACTGAACAACCCACCGGTTACGTAGTTTTTACATAGGAAATACCATTTTCAAGTCATACATGTGTCCAATCTACTCTTTTATTTGATGACATTGCTTTTTGACTAAATATCATTGTTTGCCTGGCCATAAAACAGTCCTGACGTCTATCCTATCGAAAACTTATAGTACCGCTTGAAAACTCTTGTCCGAATGAGGTACCCATGCAATAAAAAGAAACTAATTAAGAATATAATTGTTTTCTGGCATCATGTAATAACGAAGGGAGAGCTTAAAACTATTTTCAGTTCAATGGAACATGGATGTGGAAGCTGTGATAAAGAATAAGGCAACCTCACTAAACTCTGATAACTCACTGCTATCATCAGTATCCAATGTATATCAACAGTTATTGCAGCATAGCTTTTTTTACGTTGCAAATATTTTTGAATTTTGTTTTTTCTATTGAATTCATTATTAAATGCTCTTTTAAATGATATAAAATACTTTGCATTTTGTGCAACGTAAAACTTTTTATAATCATACAAACTTAAAAAACATAACAATTTAAAAAAGTGTCCACAATTTTGATCACCACTGTATTAAAAAAAATCTATTTCAGTAATAAATTTCATAAAATTAGTTCTTTTTTCCTTTAAGAAACAGGAGCAGACAGATGTACTATTTCGGGACATTTTTGTCATTATTTTAAACAGGATTAAAAAAAGTATAATTTGAAATAAACAGACGATTTTTTTTAAATCTGAATACTTTATTCGATGTTTCTTTATCGTTGTTCGTACCTATACAACCCGTCCCGATACAAATAATATAATTAAAATATAATGTATGCAAAAAATATTCGTCCACTTTACGACAAAATATTCGTCTTTGATACATGATTTGCCCTAAATATTCTAATCATTGTCTAACTGTCACCGGAAAACAATATGGAAGTTATCAAAAGAAAGCATTAAGGCTCATAAACAACCAATCACGTTTCGTATTAAGGAAGAGGGAAGATCGATTGGAATCGAATGATGGATCGTGCCGCCTGGAATTCCAATCACCTCTTGCGATTTTCTTTTGCAGGGATATGTTTTCATCGTCTTAAGTCCATCCCCAATTAATTTCTTTTTGTTTTCGTCCAAGACGAAGGTTATCTACGTGTGGACAAGATAGATGATTGATAAAAAGGTTTTATGTATGGGATAAAGAGGCGTTATATAGGTTCATGTACCTAGAGTTTCACAAAATATATTGTATAAGTAAGAAACAATAAAAAAAAACACTTTATTGTATAGAGATGTTACTGCATTTAAGTTATATTGTTTGAATGATAGTCAAAAAAGTATTAAAATATAAAAATAACTTTTTTTTTTGTAAAAATTATTCAAAAAGTTCAAGTTTTAAATCATATTATTACATATTGCGAAACAATTTTTTTTATATTTTTAGTCTAAATTTGAATGACACATATGTTATAAAATTGTTCATATTCAGATATCTTTTAGACCACCTAAAAATTCCCACTCTATAGCAGAACGTTGTGTATTCAGATTACGTCCGGGTCAACAGTATTTGGCAATCAATGAATTCCAACTTCAGTAATAATCACAAATTCCATTTTTTTTAAGGACAAACTTAATTTTTATTTAAAAGGGTTAACTTTAAAAAACATTAAGAATTGGTTAAAACTATAACAACATAATGGCTTGACGAACAAAGTTACAACAACGTGCACATTGGCACAGAAGCTCCCAAGCCGCTTCATTATTATTATTTTTTTTTTTTACTCAGAACATTTATAAAAATCCCGTGCACCTCAAATTATCACACGGGGGCTTACAGATGTAAGAATGAAGTACACATTACAAAGGAAAGAAGGAATTTAATGTCATAAATAATTACAATACAAACATCCATGCCTTCTGCGGGACTCGAACCCAGGCGCCACTGCACCGCAGGCAGCGTCACTAAGCAATATGCTTAATGGGCGGCGCATGAATTTCTTTGGTGGAAGAAGTATTCGTAGTGCGTTGAGATGACGTGGCTCACAACAATTTGCGTCTGCAGTGTTGCCACAATCTTAAATGAAAATAATATTGGATAAAATAAATTAGATCTGAATAATTAATAAAATAATAGGAATAAGTTGGATCTACTTTTTAACTTCAACACAATATATGCATTTATATATATATATATATACACAACCTCTTAACTGTCCATTTCCCTAAATATTTGATAATATTGTATAAATATATACTGTTTATATGTCCATATAAGTTATTAATGAATAAGTCCTTGTAATATGCATTTGAATGTATTAAAACTTATTCCTATAACTCTCCGCTCTTGCTCTTAAAAAGGATTTCTAAATAATAATTTTTAAAATTGAAATAAAGCTATATTTTATGCCCCTGTAACCCCCTTTCTCAAAGTGGATTTTTTCAAAACCCATTCTGTGCGGATTTCAATTCAACAAAACAAACATACACATCAAATTTCATTACTGTAGATGTATTAAAACGGGATTTTTTTATTTATTAATGCATCCATGTAATTTCCACTTCCTCCTATATGCGTCTCGCGATTACTGTAAAATATATTTCTTAGCGGATCTCTATTAAACAAAAAAAACATGTGTACTGAATTTCAAGTTAGTGGTCTCATAGTTAAAAAAAAGGCAGGAACATTTATCTACGACACTCTTTAAACTGTTGCAAGGACGCTTCTGGGTCGACTTTCAGAAAATCTGTTCATGGAAGATCTCTAATCCTTGAAAGGAACGTGCCTGTCAAATTTCAAGTATGTAGGTCTAAGAATTCAAAAGCAGAAATATTTATCTGTAATGCACCTTAAGCCCTTGCAAAGCCCCTTGAGAGCCAATTTTCGCGGCCTAATTATCAGAATGCGTAACTCCATCTAAAGTGCCAATTTGATATCGGAGTCTACGCATCAAGAAGCTGTTTGTTCTTTCCAAGATGGGTGATAACATTACAATATGGTTACCTTGATATTTATATCGTGCTAGTTGGTGCGATTAAGATGTCGCGGCAACCAGCGCTTAACGCGTAGCACTCCTACATCAATTTTGTTTCCTTTGCGGAGTTACGCATTCTGATAATTAGGGTGACGATATATGTATATATATACATACATGTAGTTCATATATTTATATACATAAGTACATACATAAAAGCACCTGGCTAACATGACTATATCTTCTTCTGTTCTTATCTGAAGTTTTTTCTTTCTTTATCAAGAAATTATGTATTATTATATTAATAATAACGATTTTAGCCATCATTAATAGTGTAGATCTTTTTCACATGTTTTTAATTGGAATAAATATTTAAATACAAAATAATATATTCAGAATAGCAAACATAAAAATCATCTCTTCTTACTGTAATTATATATTTTTTAGTCGATGGGCATAGCAATTTTTTAAGTAATTATAAGAGTAAAGGTAATAAGAGTAAGTCTAATTAAATTAGATAATTTTAAGATATCGCAGCTTGCCGTAGTATGTTCAGAAATTAGTTATTAGTATTATTAGTTAATATTTTTTATATAATGTATTACTTTTTTCATACTTAATTAAAAAATTAATAACATATCAAGTATGTTAATTAGTAAGATAATAATTTTGTGTTTTAAATACTATAAAAAAACATGTTGGAAATAAAAAACATTAAGACACTTCCAGATAAATTCACATGTATAAATAACATATTTATGTCTAGTCAAACGTATAAATTATTTATATATGTATAAATTATACATAGAATATATTCTTCTATTTAAAATATCCAGAAATAAAAAAACGCAATTGAATTTTATTTCAAATTTGACTGCGTTAAATTAAAAGTGCGCGTACAAGTAAAATATCCAGAGTATTTTATGAAATTCTTAAGCTTTCTTCTGTTCCAATTCCTCGTGGATTTTGGAAAATAATGATTTGGAAATAACTTGTAAAAGTCAAGTTGAAAACTTTTTAATGAGACCGTGAAGGATTTCAAACAAAATTAAATTGAGGAGAAAAAACATATTGTCACTAACTTTTCAACAAGAAGATTTGAAAAAAAAAAGCACTTTTTACGACAAAAAACTTTAATTTAACAAGCCTTTTTTTTTTTTTTTTTGTTCAAGAAACAAAAAGAAGAGTTCTACAGCGTTTTTTTTTTGTTCTTTAAGGTCGCCTTCACTCATGGTTGATTGAGAGAAAAGTTTTCATGGTAGCATACGAAAAAGAAGTTGCGGAATCTAAAAACTTTAATTATTTAAAAAAATAATGCAACATTATAATGACT
>BMAV01020079.1:80120-95258 GCA_019973955.1 Trichonephila inaurata madagascariensis
GTCATAACATTGTGTTTTTTTTTTTTTGTAGTTTTTTTAAAATTTTTTTAAATTTTAAAAAAAAAAAAAAAGAATTCTGTATACCTGAAAATCAGTCAAATTTTGAATGAGAGTATTCACTAATTATGGAGTATTCCGATAGCGTAATCGATATTTTAATCGTAAATCTCTTCCACTTCACCGATCCTTCCATTTCGCACAACATTAAATAATTCAAATCGAATTTTTCACGTGTCATTTCCCTCGTGATAAAGTATAAGCATATTTAAGGACTTGAATAATAATAAAGAACCATTTCAAGTATGTTCCCAAAACATATTGTTGGGGAAAACGAGTTTTATTTAAAAGTATTTGTATGGTTCAACCAGATCAAATGTTCTTCAATAACTGGGGAATGGTGGTTTTTCACACAAATCGTATCTAAAAAGGGAGAATTTCTTAAGAAAAACTGACAATGTTAAGAAATATTCTCCTTCGTAAGGAAATATAATATTTTATTATCTATAAATATAAAAATTGATGTTTGTTTATATGACCTCGCTTCACTTCAACACTTTTCAACCGATCACTATGAAGATTGTTATGCATATGTATTTTTTGTGGAGAAGGGTTTTGTGCATCATCTTCATTGCAGCTCCCCACCAGGTGGAGCTGTAGCAAATCAACTTCTGCACAATTCAATCATCCACCAAGTTGCTAACATGATCACTAAAAATGATGCCAACTTGGTTCTTTCACCATTTCGCTGTGTTTCAATCGAATCGCCATTATAATGTAAGGGAAACGGCACTGCTTGCACAAATATTACTAATCAAACAAAAAATAAATACAACATAAATCAACATTAAAGTATTACACATCCAGATATAAGTTATGTACGTTCATTATAAATATATACAAAACTTGTGTGCATTTGTTCGCGGACACACGGGCGTTCTTGGGAATGAGCGAGCCGATTGGCTTGCAAAAGCTGCAACCAAGCGCAAAATTGACATTGACACGTTAATATTCCTAAATCGTTTTACAAGAGGATCACGAAAGAAAGAATGGTGAAGTCTTGGAACCAAGAATATCTCATTTCTAATAAAGGAAGCATAACAAAGAAATTTTTTCCAACCATTAATAAGAGACTGCCATGCCATCATTTTTACACTAACTACAAAATAACCCAACTTCTCACTGGTCATGGTAATTTCAATAGCTACTTGAACAAATTTAATTTAGTTCCAACATCTTCCTGTGATTGTAATATTGGAGGCGAGGAAAATGTAGAACATGTGCTCCTTCTGTGTTCCAAGTTTGCCAGAGAAAGAAAGATCTTAAGACTGGCTTTCGAGGGACTTAATATAAATTGGCCTCCGAATTTTCAACAACTTCTTTCTATCAGAAATGCTTTCAAAAATTTCTGTGAATGTGTTGTAAATATTTGTATTTCTTATTAACCTCAATATTTTTTTTTTATTTTTTGTTTCCCCTGAATGTGTGTTTAATACTTACTTCTGTAATCCCTGTGTGATACTTTGTGGTGCACGGGGATTTTATATAATTGTTTTCAATAAAAAAAAATTTAAAAAAAAAATGTGTTACTTTTGCAGCGCAGAAATCAGCTTAGGAAGGTGTTTTCAAAAATCTACCCACAAGAGTGTTACGGAGGCGTTGTAAATAAAAAAAAAATCTTTTTATCAGCTATTAGACCTACAGACTTAAAATTTAAGAAATATGACTTTTTTGTTCAGCTGAGATATGCAAAAAGCTTTTTTTTGTTTTTTTAATTTACAATTCATGCAAAATTAACTCATTAAAAACGTCTTTATCCTTCAATCTGTATTGTTTAATTTTTCAATTCACCTGTCCGGAGAACGGGCATACCAGCTAGTACGATACATATTTAAAAATATTTTTTTAAAAAAATTGTTCGATATTTAATGTAATATTTAGATAAATTCAAACGATTTTATTAAATTTAGACTGTGTATTATTTCTAATTACCAACTGAATTTTTTCTACCAAAAGATTAACCCATATTTCATAACTTCTCTGAAACAAATTGGAAGAATTGTTAAGAATTTCTGTACATTTGCTGTCTGAAAATGAATGTACAGAATAAGTATATTGTTGAAAATAAAACACTACTCAGTAAAAATGAAATCGATTATAAATTTCAAGGATAGGAATATTACATTTTCTGAGAACGTCTTATTTCATTTCTGTTGAATTCTGTTCTGGGGTCTCAGAGGTGTTAAATTTTTCTAGAGGTTGGAAAATATAAACAATTTTCAAACAGGTATAATTCTTTTAAATTTAAATTAAATTATTCGAATCTGTTACACATTATTTATAAAAGAATGGTGCTTCAGAAAAGTATAAAATGTTTAAAATATAATAATAGTTTTAAAAATTATAAGCATATGAACATTCTATGATAAATATTAAATATTTTATGCTTTGCTCACGCTATTTTATAAAATAGTAGCCTCTGATGTATAAAACTTTATAGAATTATAAAATGCATCATACTTTTTAAGCCCTACCTAATTTTAGTATTATATATCTTTTGTCTTTCAAAACATGTGTAAAACATTGCAATTTTTTAAATATTTTTAAAAAATGTATCTTTTTTTATTTATTAAAATGTGTAAGTTATCATTCTATTTATATAAAAATAGCTACAGCGTAATGAAAATACATTTAGCTTTATTAATCAACTTATAGCTAGTAATTAAAGCTACTATTTTAGAAAATAGCATGGGTGACGTAAAACGTAATAAGTATTTCTTATAGAAAAGTTTCTTATTTTCATATGTTTATAAGTTTTAAAATTATGACTATATTTTATATATAAACATTTTATACTTTTCTGAAGCCCCATTCCTTTATAAATAATGTGTAATAGATTCGAATTATTTAATTTAAATTTAAAGGAATTATACCTTTTTGAAAATTGTTTATATTTTCACACCTCTAGAGAAATTTAACACACCTGAGACACCTTAATCTCAGGCATATATGAGTATTACCATTAATAACACAAAATCCAATAAAAAAAAGTAAGTTTTTATATAAGGAATACATGGTAAGCCTATGTTTCATTATCTTTTTTCACTTGATGTTATTTAAAACAATTATCCATTTATCTTTCATTAGAGTTCCCATTAAGCGAAAAATTATTTCTACTGACAGCTAAGATAGCAGTCGCCAAAAATGTTTAACTATAAAACTGACCTTGACTTTGTTCTATCTATTATATATCATAGTTGTTCATACTGGGTCGTCATCGTTTCTTTTTCAAGAAATAATAGTTCAGAATGACAATCTAAATATTCTGATGATTCAGGAGTCCCATTCAGAAGAATCAATTTTAAGAATTCATTGGCTCACCAATGATTCAGCAAGTAAAGTGCTGAGCCTAAAGGTAATCTATCTTAATGTGGCTTGTAGGTTGAAATTTGGGATGTAGAGAATAAATGCTCGTCAGATTGATTGATTGATTGATGTTTTGCAAAATAAATAAATTCCCTTGAGTTTTTATTTAAAGTTTTCTTACATACCTTAAGCAATTTTCATTTACAGAAGAATAAATTATTTTCGCAAAATAATTTCAATCCAAAACATTTAATTTCAATTATAAATTACTCAATTATTAATTAAAATTATTTGTTTTTTACGTAAATTTTAATGCCTGTATTGAATTAAACTTATTTTTCGAATATCAAAATCTTAAAAACATATTTGTTCGGGTACCACTAATATTAAATGTGATATCATTTTCAAGGAACACTATACTTTTACAACACAGTAAAATCAAGATATCCATCCTTGTAAAAAATATCTTCATGATTTTCACACTTTTTTTATTGTTGGATTAATCTTTGCTTCTTGTTTTTACATAAAATTTGTATGTGAATATTCTAGCGTAAAAGGATGTAGAAAATGACCGAACAGTCTACAAATAAAAATTGATTGTTTTCTGTTTTGTGATGGTATTGAGTGAGTGAGTTTGGTGTTTTATGGTGCAAGAGCCAGTTTTGGCTATACTGCGTCAAACATCCATAAGTCTGTTGTCTGGACGGAAAAGAAGAAAAGGAGAAATTGGATGACAAGATGGAGGGTCGAAAATAGAGAAGGATCACTGGGGTACCCCGGGGTCGTGACACCCGTGTTTACCAAAGATAGTAAACTCCTTGGGAAAAGGAAAAGATCGCTAGGATACCTCGGGATTGTGACACCCGTACCCACCTAAGGAAGGTGAACCACCTGAGGGGTTTGTGATGGTAGAGTTAAGAATTAAGAATATTTGACTTAGATCTGCATCTCTGAAACTGTGGAGCACTCACTCTAAAGGGGCATGATATCTGTACTAGGGGGCGGTAGCTTTTTGAAAATTTGAAGACAAAAGAGATCATTTAAAAATTATTAATTTACTGAAAGTAAACAAACAAAATACTCTATGTCATAATTAAGAACAGAATACACATTTACAATCATAAATGTATCAGTACAACGCTATGTTCTTTATAATTAATTCAACAATAAAATTTAAGAACAAGTTTAATAATTACCAATGATCCCACATGGGCTTGTCATATATAAAATTATACACAAAAGTTAACACTTATCTTGATAATTTGCACGGTTTATAATTAATCCCATAGCTGCCGATTAAAAGTTACACGATTCACTCCCCAATGTCACCGTATTCCTCGTAAACGTGTGTATGTGATGTATTAGGGGGAATAAATAAAAACAAATCCTTTGAAATAAGTAAATCCTTCTTAAATACTGTTTAAGTTCTTTTGTTGCATTCTAAGACCTTCAGAATAATTTTATGGATAGAGTGCATAGAAAAGATTGTACTTCTGCAAGACATATAAAAACGTACGGGGTAATTAACGCTTTGGATGAGTAAATAACAAAACGTTTATACACGCCGGTAGCACTTAAAAGTTGAAACTCAATTCCATACATTGTTATTGTATGGAGGGGGAAGTAGGGGCATGATGAAAGTTATGATTGAATATTGTGTGGGTCACAAATTTTGAAAGTTTGAGATGCACTGGCCTACAATTAAAAATTTATAGCTTTCTGTTATGGGATGGTAGTTAAGAATTAAAAACATATGACTTAGATTGACTTACTTTGTTAAATTTTTAATTTTCTAAGCATTTATAACACTATAAAAACTACATTACACGAATTATAACGATTAGTTAATCTAAAGATCTCAACTTTTTTAGTGATAGCCATGTAGAATAAAACAATTCGTCAACTTTAATGGATGATTCGTCAGTCATCAGCAATCCATCTTCTGATCGAACTTGAGTAATAAAATTGCTTAACGATCTTCTTCATGCACATTCTTGTGTCAATTTTTTAATGGGAATTTGGTATTGGGTTCAATGGTACCTGGAATGTATTAATGTTTTGGATTATATAATGCACGTTTGAAATAAATTTTTCAGTTTATCCATCTTCGTCGAGGGTTTCTTGTCGAAAGTATTATTCGCTATTAATTTTGCAACTATCATTTTTCTTTTCGATCCTTATAAAAGTGTAAATAAAACTAATAAATTTTTAGATTTTATAGTTAATTATAACTCTGTTTATTCTGATGGCTTCGAAATATAATAGTAAGAATAACCCTAAAATTTGCCTGAAAGAATTTTATTGCTATTATAAGGAAACATTTCTGAAGCATCCAAATACTTTTATTTACCTTTGCTTATACTTCTCAAGATTTAAGACAACCTGCTTATTTTCCATTCTAAAAACTTAAAACGTAACTTAATGCTCAAATATTTTGGAGCTTGATGACCATGATGCATTTTCAGTTCCTTGTATCTTTTTGAAAATAACTGAGGGAGATTTAGAAAATTAGAATGCGAGTTTCATAAGATGAATGTCTCGAACCCTTGCTTCCAGAAGATTATGTTTGCTCGAGTAGTATATCATCGCTGAAAATGAGTTTTCCTACTAACGTAACCTTTTTTTGCGAAATATAAGTAGCTTAATAATGGTAAACTTAAAGAAATGTTAGCGTAAACATAAACATTATTATTCTTCTAGAATCATAATTTTGAAAAGAAACCATGACGGCAAATTTAATATGCGTTATTTATTATCTAAGACGTTTTGTTGTACCTTTCAGCGAATAAGAGCCGCATGTGATTTAGAGATCAACGTTAAAAGTTGTGGAATTAAAACTCAAAAATAACTTTAAAAAATTACATGGTACTAATTATTGTTTTTAATACATGAATTAAATATATTTTCATAAAATATGATGAAATAGCATGTTTGAAAGTTTGAAAAATGCTTGTCTACCTCCATAATGCTTGTCTACCTGATTACACAGCAAACTACAATAATAATTTCTTTCAGTAGTTAATAATAATAGATATTTGTATAGTAGAAAAACTAATGGGAATTTGGTTTTTACATTTAGTTATTGATTTTGGGAACACAGTACGATTCAATTGACAAAAATCAGTCAAAAAATCAAATCTAATTTTTGTAGCCTAAATTATTCTTTAGATACTTTTCTCTCTATGACCACATAAAATTTGAAAGCTCTAAATTTAAAAACCGCAGAATAATGATATTTATATTCGTTTTCATTAACATCTCGATGGCACACACACACAAAACAAAATTTAAAACTTACTTATCTCAGAAAGATAAAATAACTAGTTTGTCCTCATTTAAAATACTAAGGTTTATTTTTGTTTTTTTTTCTATTCTACCTAATGCTCTGAATTTTTTTTTACCTATTGCTAATAATACTTGTAACGAAAGTTGGTTCGCTTTTTTGAATCAAAGCATTACTCATTTTTTTAAAAATAATTGAACTCAGAATTTATATATTTTTTAAGGAATTTTCAATAAGCATTCATAAAAAGAAGTATTGTATGTATACCAATCATGTTACCACAAAGCCCATACCAATTTTTGCTATACAAAGTTTGACGTACTTGTAAATCAAATTTCATGCGTGTACGTAAATTTTTGTAAGAAGAGTAGCACACACACATTGTAAATTCACTTCACAATTTTTTTCCTTGAAACATTTAATGGCTAGCTTTATATGAAATTTTGGGCACAAAATCTGTTTTACATAGTATACACACATAGGAGGCAAAAAAAGAATAATTGAAAATCCTTAAATTAAATATTTTTGCTTAAATCGTACCATAAACCTTTAACTAAAGTATTTAAAACGATATGACCCATAACTACCTATGTGAAGGTAAAGGAGTCCAGTAAATTAACACGTTTACACAGCTTTTCTCGAACTATGGGGCGTACCCACCTATTGGGCATGATACCCTTACATGAGGGCACGTGCATATCCAAAAGTGAGAAACAAAAGATTATTTTAAAGAAATTATGAAGTTACTGGAAGGAAGCAAAACAAAATACATTCTGGCATAGCAGAAAGTAAAAAACACATTTAAATTTATCAGTACTACGCAATGTATTTTGCTAATTAATTTATCAATACTAAGTTAAGAACAAAAGTTTAATAATTTATAGTGACCCCATGGGCTTATCAGATACAAAACTTAATACTTAAACTCAGTGCTTCTCAAACTTTCAGTATTCGCTACCCACTTTTCAATCATAATTTTCATTGCCCCGCACAATAACAGTGTATTGAATTCAATAATATTATACTTTGAAACTAAAGCTACAATACGACTTTCTAAGTGCCACCGACGTATATAAACGTCTCGCTCAGTCAAAGCGTCTATTGTCCCCGACTTATATATACGTCTTCACGAAATACAATCTTTTCTGCGCACTGCTATCTATACAATTATTCAGATGGCTTAAAATGCATTAAAAAGGACCTTGACAGTGTCTGCTAACGATTTACTTATTTCAGAGAATTTGCTTATTTGTTCGTTTTCTTACCTCTCCCCACCTAAAGCACCACATACGCTAACCTAAGTGTAAAACGGTCGCACTAGGGAGTGAATCGCTTAATTTTTAATCGTTTTTTAAGGAATTAATTATAAACCATACAAATTATCATGAAAAGTGTTAATTTTTGTATACAATTTTATATATGAAAAGTCGAGGGGGTTACTGACAATTATTAAACGTTCTTAACTTGGTATTGTTTAGTTAATTGTAGAATAGATTGCACAGTGCTGATATATTTATAAATGTATTATATCAGTATAAATAAATATGTATTAAATTTTTTTATCTCAGAATGTATTTTAGTTGTTTACCTTCAGTAAGTTAATAATTTCGTTAAATCTCTCTCTTTTGTTTTCGACTTTTCAATATGCTCGTGCCCCCCCCCTCCTCGCAGGGTTATCACGTCCCCTAGGGAGCCGCGCCTCACAATTTGAGAAACGTTGACTTAACTTGATCATTTGTATGGTATTTAATTAAAGGTTTAGTGTCAAAAAGTACATTATTATTGAATTTAATATATTATTTTTGCATGGAAGAGCAATGAAATTTAAGATTGAAAATTCGGTCACAAATGTTGAAATTTTGAGAAGCACTGCTTTAAACAAATATTTATGTTACAGTTCAAACTCTAAGCTAAGGTATTTCAAATTTGCATTAAATATTAGTTATATGTTACCATTACAACCATAAGTTAAATATTTCAAAAACTGTTAGATTAGTTGTCATAAAATATGTATGTGTGTTTATATAGCACATAAACTTTAAGTATTAAAACTTAATCCTTCCAAAAAGTGACGTAGTGCCTAAAAACATTTCAATTTTATATATTCTTTCTAAAATTTGAAACAATAAAAATAATTTTACTTATGTTTTAAAGAATATTTGTGTGAGCAATTAACCTTCTACAATAAAAAGTCTTACATTTTTAAAACATATTCAGAATTTAATATATAAGCTACGAATGCTTTAAAAACATATTTTTCATTCGTAAAATATATCTCTCTAACTTAATATCTATTTCGATAACAATGATTTAGGGTAGTATTCGAACTATACAAAAATACTATATGCTCTTAAACAGTAATTTGTAACAAAACTTTCTAACAAGCACTGACTTTACACTATCAGTAAACCACTTCAAAAGAAAGCAGTAGTTTATGTATTGGGACAAAGATTCAAAGAAGAACAATTTTTGTTCGAAAAGGTACAAGGAGGATAACAAGACCCCTTAATTAAGACAGCGAGTGATCATGTTTGATTAGTTGAATAGCTATCAAACTTACCTTGAGGGAGAAAAGTACTTTTTAATAAAGAACAAAACTACTCAAAGGTAATTGGTTTGTTACTAGTATTCTTTCGGATAGCTCGCAGCAAGATTTGAAGCAATAACCTATGTTTAGTTAGTAATCATTATTGTATCAAGAGGTCTCAACCATTTTGAAATAAATATAACATATTCGTTTTTTAAAAAAAAGAAATCCTCAATGGAATCGAAGATAGTATAGAGAGAAATCGAATTCCTGTTGGAAATATGTCAGATTTAGAATTTTCAAATAACAAAAATGATTTAAAATTGAACATGTTTATATAAACTGAATATCTTAGATGATATAATAGATGGATATTTTAATAATTTTAAATCTCTAAAAGAGATAATCAGAACATTGCTACCTATATTGATTCTCAGGTTGATATATCAAAGAAATTTCTTCATTCCTTCTTTCATTCAATGGGCCTATACTTAGTTATACACTAGTGATTAGTTATTTTATAGATAATGACGCAATGTCATCCCGGAAGTCATTGTGGAATCATGGGTAATGAATTAGCTGGCTAAGGCTTGCTCTGACCTTAAGCAACCTAATCATCTTGTTTGTTATGTTAGTGTTGATCCAAATCATCAACACTAGCTTTAAGGTATCCGACCACGTTCGAAACCGTGATTTTGCAAAAGCGTGTAAATGGATAATATTTATGATATTTAGTGTCATTTAGATTAGAATACATGTATAAAATTGCTTTAAGGACATTATGACAAAGAAAAATTATTTAAATATAATATTTTGGCAAACAATTAACTTAGAATAACCTTTTTTCCAAATGTTCTCCTTTTGTAAAAAAATGCTTCTATTGTACTAATATTTTGCATGTATTTAGCTCTGTACAGAGGCTCAACTAGAATTTTTGAAACGCATAACTTGGAAGTCGTTTTATCCATGTTTTACGAAAACAGAAGGGAGAAATTTTAAGAAAATACGCCGATAATTATTTCAAATGGTTGTAACTCTGAAAATAATTTGAATTTTTCAAAACTCATAGTTGAGACTCTGTACAGAGGTCTAAGCTATATACCGGCAAAATATTAATACAATAGAAACATGTTTTACAAAAGGAGAACATTTGGAAAAAAGGTTATTCTGAGTTAATTTTTCGCCAAAATATTGTATTTAAATAATTCTTTTTGTCATAATGTCCTTAAAACAATTTTATACATGTATTCAAATCTAAGTGACACAAAATATCATGAAAATTATACATTTACACGCTTTTTTAAAATCATGGATCCGAACGTATTCGGATACCTTAAGGATCATTTTCAAGAGGTTTTGGGACTCTGTGAGGAAAAAGAATTCTAGCTTTTTATAGGAAAGTTCCATACCTAGTGACCTACCTAGACTTATCGGTTTCGAATTCGAATTACACTTGGTCATGACTACCTTAAGAAACATCTGTACATAATTGGCTTAGCAGATTCTACAATTTGTCTTTTATGTAATGCTGTAGACATGTGCATAGACTATTTCGTCTCTTGCTCTAGTCCTAGAAACGTAGCAGTAGCTATTACTGTAAAAAATAATTGTATAATGTATTGTTTTTCCTAATTGTATTGGGCTTGCAGTTATAACATTTTTTTTTATCCTGCGATAAACTTTAACATAATAATGGTTTTCAAAAACGTTTTTAATGGAATAAAGGATTTATATTTACTAAATTATAAAAGCCCAGGGATTAAAGTTCTAAGTCAAAATATTATTATTCAGTCGATGAATTAAAACACTAAAAATAAGAAAAGGCACAGATTTTTCACACGGTAATTTATCTTACTATCTTTGATTAAACCTGAATGTATTATTCGCTCACCTGCAATTCATCCATTATAATTATTATAATTAAGTACACGTAAAATTGTATTTCTTGTAATATTTCACAGAATGATTTAAACTATAAAGCTTCTCTTTGAATAAATCATTGTTTTGTTTAGTATCTTATATAATTTTGGAACGATTAATTTTCTTTTTTTTTGTTATGTAAGGGGTTAGTTTAAGTTCGGAGTCTACAGTTTTGAATGCTACAATGCTAAGGACCAGACATGTATACATTTGGTTATTACGGCTATTATAATAAAGTGTTAAAAAACTGTATGATGCATGATTACTAAGAATACAATTTCTAAAATGCCTTATTTCAGTCAAGATCTCAGCAAATATTTTGGCAAAAGTAAACCTTAATGAACGAATAAGCTGTATCAAGTAGTATGACTCAAGAAACCAGCGAGACTTCTTGGAAACTTCTTCCTTTGGGGACAAATGGACACTATGAATCAAAACAACAAATACCTAACAACAATAGTATTCTTCTGCCAACAAATGTGCAGTATCATATAATGTGAGGGAAGACCTAAGTAACTATGTGAAAATATTTATTTCCTAAAGAAAAGTGAACGGAGTGATACAATATAAGCAACGCATACTATAACAAATGCAGATTATGCTGTTAGTTTAACTTATGCTGTTGGTAAAGTCTTTGGATTATCTAGAAATAGATGCGTGGATGATTTAAATCTGATTACACTATTGATATTCGATCTTTCTATGCCATAAAAAATCATGTTAAACAGTTTTACTTGTATTTTCTTAACTTTAATTTCCTGATATTTAATATGATAGCTAGCACAAGATGATATTTTTCTGATATAATGTTATTTATACTTCTTTTAGACTACTCGTTTATTATATATATAAACTTATAGAAAGCTTAAATGTTTAATGCAGCTCATTATTAAAAGTAATTTTTATATAAGAAGGGATGTATACAGTTGTGAAATGATACAAATCTATGAGAGAGAAAAATTGAGATATGAAAAGAAAACACATTTTCAATTGGCGCTATCACAGATAAATTGAATTTTTTATTAGTTTTTGATAATCGAAATATAAATTTGGACTATTAACAATAATTACGAACTGGAAACCTTTAGTATCTAACAATGATCTGATGCATTTGTGATAAACCGTCTACTGCACCTATGACTTTTGCATTGATATGTGATTTGGCAAGCGCCAAAAGGACAGATATGCTCCAGTAGGCAATTTTTATCGTAATTAAATAGTTATTATTTTTACGATGAAACGGATTACAGATGATGAATGAGTTATTGATGATTCCAATCTTCGGATTTTCGAAGTGCAATCAGTTTATTCATCAAACAGTACCTGATGGCATTATTTCAGAGATTCTAAAATAAAAACCGAAAAACATGTTGCTTAATTACCTCATTGTTCAGTATGCATATTACGAGAAATACCTGGGAATTTTGAACTGTTCGCAATCATTTAATACTAACAATTCCGTTGGTATAATCATTCTGAACATGTATTGTGAACATTTTTGTAAACATGATTTCGAGTAATACTACATGTAAAAAAATGTGTTTAATTTTATGTCTTTATTTTTTGTGTATTTGTGGTTTTACCTTCAGTCCATGCATACATATAGACGATTTTTTTTTATTTTAATGAGTTATGTCATTTTTTAAAATTTTCTCCCATGATTTTAAAATCAAATTTAATTTGTAAAATTCGGTACAGTCAACCGTTTGTATCACAATCACTGATAAGCCTTCAACCAAGAATCACAGATGTCTTGAGTTTCATCATAGATTTATCTACTATAAATGCATTTTGTATGTGGTCATCTCTTCTAAATCTAGCCTGAAGAATTTTTTAATATTAAAATTTAAAATATTATTACTTTGCAATGATTTTTCTTATTTAAAGGTATAGCCGTTTAAATTTTTTAATCTTTTCCCATTCCATTTACAACTAAATTCCTTACTTAAGGAATCAAAGATATATATTTATCTACTTTAAGTACTATTTTTAATCATATATGCTTCAAAAGTAGTTTATTTAATTGAATGTATTTTTGATTATTATAATAATAACTCATTGTTGTTCTTGTAAAACTCCATAGATGTAGATTTTAAATTATTGCTATCCATTGTATATTGCGTAGAGCTTTTCCTTCGAAAAAATAAATTTTGGTAATAGAAGTGAAGCATTTTAAGAGGTACAATGATGTATTACACATTCATGAATTTTGTCGAAGAAATATTTCTTATAATTATTGAAATTTCTATCCATGAAATACAGAATTTGAGTACCTAGAACTGCAGTAATGTAATTTTTTTTTACAATATTTAAAGGAAATACATTGTTTTTAAGAAATATAGTCTGATATTGATCTTATTACCTAATGAAAGAAAGTTGAAAATATGTAACAACTAAAATCTTAATATGTTCATTCAACAACGATGAAAATACATTTTCTAATTAAACAGAAAATAAACTCTATTAGAAAAAACATAGTGTATATATATATTAAAAAATCCGTTAGATGTTGAGTTTCATAGAAAAATACAAAATAATTTGAATGCAGAAAAATCTATTAAAATAACTTTGACAGCAGAAGATAGATATTTTTCTTTTGTTACTTTCATTTTTCCTCGCCATATTTCTTTCAAAATACGCGTCAAAAAGTTTCAATTATGCTCGTTGCTACCCTATTCAAAAAGTAACAAATCATGATGATAGCGCTGACAGAAAGAAAAAAACGGCTTCATTCTCCAAGATTAATCACAATTTTTCGCAGGGAATTGTCCTTATTTCTGAAACATCAAAGGTTCGAAACCACCGAAGGCATATATATTTTCTGATGATTCAGGAATTTAATTCAAACGAACGGATTTTGAAGGCTCAGCAATTTGCGAGGGATAGAGGGCGAGAGGGGGGAGGGGGTCAATTTCAATCCTTCAAGAAATTCTCTTTTAGGCTGATGTGAAGGCCATTAAGGGTTCCATCTGACAAGTCATGATTTGAGTAAAAGCTGATCTGATTTTTCTTAACATAAATTTGGTCGCGCTTATTTGATTGTTCCCTTATTACGAATATTGAGAAATAATAGTTTCCAATCGTAAAAATTGATTAATTAAGCTAGGTCAAAATTTGAAAGGTCAAAACATGTATTAAGGTATCCGACTACGTTCGGAACCGTGATTTTATAAAAGCGTATTAATGGATAACATTTATGATATTTTGTGTCACTTAGAATAGAAAATGTATATAAAATTATTTTAAGAATAGTATTACAATAAAAAATTATTTAAGTACACTATTTTAACAAAAAATGAACATAGAATAACCAATTTTCAAAATATTCTCCTTCTATGAAAAATGCTTCTATTATAGTAATATTTTGCCTGTTTATAGCTCAAACATCTGTACAGAGGCCCAAATAGAATTTTGGAAATATGTAACTTAGAAGTGGATTTATCTATGTTTTACGACAACAGAGGGGAGAAATTTTAAGAAAAAAAAAACACCGATAATTATTTCAAATCGTTGTAACTCTAAAAATAATGTGAATTTTCAAAAATAATAGTTGAGCCTCTGTACAGAGGTCTGAGCTATATACAGGCAAAATATTTTTATAATAGATGCATTTTTCACAAAAGGAGAACATTTTGAAAAAAGATTATTCTAAGTTAATTTTTTTTGTCGAAATATTGTATTTAAATATTTTTTTTTGTCAAAATGTCCTTAAAACAATTCTACACATGTATTCTAATCTATGTGACACTAAATATCATGAAAATTATCCATTTATGTGTTTTTTCTTAAATCACGGTTCCGAACGTAGTCGGATGCCTTAATTAAGCTAGGTCAAAATTTGAAAGGTCAAAATATCTATTAAATCATTACAGTTTAGCAATATGACTTCGTTAAGTGTTTATTTCTCCGAAAGAATAGCTCTAAACTTTCCTCTGATTATCATTCATTTCTCACTATTTTAATCAAAGTTTTTTTTCTTTTTCTTTTTTGTAATATTTGATATGAAGAGTATACAGTAATACCTCGATTTACGAGACCCCAGAGT
>BMAV01020079.1:98452-115546 GCA_019973955.1 Trichonephila inaurata madagascariensis
CTGTCAAAATGTTATTTTTTGTTTTCAGGTAGATACTCGTACAAGTACCTTGTATTTGAAAATAAAAATGTTGGTAATCTATAATGAAAGTTCAATAGTGTTAGAATTTATCATTTATTGAAGTTTCAACAACAGTGATTAATGTAAATTAGTAGTTTTAGCAACTATCATTCAAGTAATTAGTGTACCTTGTTTCTAGAAGTCTTAAATATATGGCATACTTGTAATTACGCTGATGTGTAGACGCGTAGGAATTTTTGCTCATTGTTACCAACATCTATATTGTTACGAATTTTATGTAAATAGTGTAAATAATTTGTATTTGAGTGTTTAATGCATTTATATTACTCTATGTTATGTTTATTTCATGTTAAATCCTGGCGGTAGAGCCAAGTTGGCATCATTTTTGGCGACCAAGTTGGCCGCCAATTTGGCGACTGGCGACCATGTTGGCGAGTTCGGAACCCTCGGGAATCTTCTAGAAAGTAGTAGATCACACCATAGTGTCACGTTCAATGACACGAGCTGTTATATTTCTGGAAGTTTCTGTCGCGCCTATAAATAAGATGCTCGCCGGTACGGCGGGGAATCTGTATTAAACCATCGAGTAGTGAGGATTGTTTTGACTAGCGATTAGCTCGGCTGTGCTTGTGAATAATCTTTACTTACGTGTATTTTTAAACACTGGTTATTGTGTTTGATTGCTGTTGAAGGTGTGAAGACCTTTGGATATTTACTCTGTGAATATTGCTGCTGAATCCTGTATTTAAAGGATTGGATATTTGTTAATAAATTCGCTTCGTTCTTGAAGAACTGTTTATTTTCTTTGTGATTATTGTTCTGCATAAAATCCATGACCCTCGGATTTACGTAACAATATCATTATCAAAAATAACGTTATCATAACAAATGTACGTAATATTGATGATTAAGTGAAGGTTGTGAAGTTCAATTGTTATGAAGTTTAATTTCAATGGGTCTTCGTCGCATGCAAAATTTCACGGTAATGTAATGGAATTAAATCTTGTGACGTCATGGTCTCGTGATGGATGCAATCATATGTTCACAGCCAATCAGTTCATATTTCTTTCTGTTGCCTTCTGTCTCTTTACCTTTTGTTTGATAAAAATGTTTTACAAGTAAGTTGCATTTGTTTTTCTTTTGACTCTTTCCTTACCTGAAATTGCATTATTCTTGATGTATGGACATGAGTGTAATATAAATTTATAAAGTCATTATAATCTAAAATAGATTACTAAAATTTGAATATACAGTCGAACCTCTATATAACGAACATTTATATTGCGATTTCTTCTATATAGCGAACTTTTCCCCGGAACCTTGAACATTTCACGATTTTCTTCGTAAAACAACCTCTCTATTTTCTATACAACGAGCTTTTCTCTTGTGATTTAATTTTTTTTCTTCCTTTTTTAAAGTATTTCTAAAACAATGGCAAGTTATTCTCTCTTTAACGCATTTTATGATAGTCACACAGCTTGAACTGGTTTTATTAGATCCTAACTCACCGAGAGCAATAGAGTTCTGGACGTTTCATCCAAGAAATGCTACATTTAACCCTCATTGCCCAGTTCACTAGAAACATCTTCGATATCCTCTTTCATCCTCAGTGGAGTGGTCCCGTATCCTCGTGTTCTAATTATAAAAAAAAATTATGTTTAATATTACTTTTATGCTTCAAACTATAAGATGTCCTCAAAATTCATTAATTTTAGTATAAAATTATTTTCTTAAAATTGAAAATATGGTGAATTCTTCGACATTCTTTTTCTTGTTTTCCCTGCAGTTTTACTTTCTTTTTTGATGGGTATGAGATATAAAGTAAACATATATTAATTTTTAAAAAAAGGTCTGAATAATTACTTTTTTAATATATATAGTGTTTATTATTTTAAAATTTGTTTTATGTGGTTTATAAAGTTTAATAAAAGAGATGAACCTCTCTCTTTATATAACGAATTTTCCATATAACGAACTTTTTACGGGATTTAGCGACTTCGTTATATAGAGGTCCGACTGAATTGCCGAACAGAAAAATAAATTTTATATTTATGAATTTAATTTAAATTCTACGCTTAAAATAATGTATTTAATCTTTTTCACCATTAAATTGGACAAAATCTTAGATTAGTTCATACCCGTAGCAGTGATGGGGAAAAAAAGATGCTAGAATTCACCAATTGCTTGTTTTTCTGTATTAGAAATCATTTCATTTATGAAAGCAATAATTCCCCAACTTAGCAGTAAATAAGACTGTGCATTACAATGGGATCCAACTATTAACTGGTTTTCCCTTACATCATACGGGCTACTGAAAGCTGACCGTAATCAGTTTGCCCGTACGCTGCACGTGCAATAATATTTTCTTTTTCTTGCTTTGATTTACGAGTATGTTTTACTCTCATGGTGACATTATTTTGTATTAGTGTTTTGAAACAGTAATGCAGTTTGACTATGCTACTGAAATTATTTTCATCCAGCTTTTTCTTTGTAATCCAGATGATAATTTTTCTTTGATAAAGAAAAGAATATAGAATCTAAGTTCTTGAAATTTTTTCAGTCTACTCTATACAATGTTTTTTGTACTCAGACCGGCAATTTTTGAAATTACAGATAACTCAAGCAGGAAAAAATGCTTTTTTTTGTGTGAAAAGATGAATTAAATTTCGATATAGACTCTCAGAACTGTTTGCTGATTATTTCAATTATTCTTCAGATATGTTCAGAGGAATACACACACACAAGTTATGTCCCGAATCGTTTGAAAAAGTAGGAACATAAAATATTTTCTTAGATGTAAGTAAAAATCTTCATATCCTGCTGATTGTGCTTCGAAAATGTAAACATTAGAGAGCTTTTGTATTCCACAATTGTAAAATAAAAATATGTTGTAAAAACTTTAAAATAAAAATAAAATTTTTCTATTTTTATTTTATTAAGTATGGTGTTTAGTTACACACGACAAAAAATGTGTGCATTTTTTCGGAACATTTTGGGTGAAAATATAAATCGGTTAAGGCAGGAGTACTCAACCTTTTTTTCTTCTGGGCTGCATACATATGTTAGCTATTTCACGCGGGCCGTAACATGAGGATAAATAGGGAAGAGGGGGGAAGTGCTTTCAGACCAAGATAACCTTGGGAAATTAAAATGTGGAAAATTGATCAAAATATTATATCTCTTTTGGTTTTTTTTTAATTATAATTTTTTATAGTTCTTATATTTATCACTAACACTAAAATAGAAGCATTTAAGCATTCAAGAAACACTCCTTCACAATTTTTGTATCAGTAAATAGTTTCATTTGACTACCAATAATACAACAAACTTCATAAGATGTCTTTGTTACCGATGTAATATTACCACTGACAAAACACTTTGTTGTTGTTGCAAAGATTATTCAAGAAACCCTATTCAGCGCCTATTGAAAGAGATCTTCGAGGAAAAGTGCCATTGAATGAGATTCCTGTTTATTAGTATTTTTTGAATACAGCACTCTCATGACAAATCAAAATATTACTGATCCATGTTTGTTTTTCATTACAAAATAGTCAACTTCCCAATCGCCTTGAAACCATATATTTTCTTCGAATATTTTTAGCTTGCACGATTTGAAAGATAGTTAAAAATTAATTCCACCCATATAATTGTTGCTACTCGACTGTTGTCTGTTCTCACTCACCGTAACCGTTCCAAAAAGAAAAAGAATATCAATTCGTATCCGTTCGACACCCACAGTAAAAAGCAAAATTGATGTATTTGATTTCTTGACAAAAAATTTCCCACAAAATATTTAATACAATGTTCTTAAAGTATCCAACTACGTTCGGAAACATGATTTTAAAAAAGCGAATAAATGTATAATTTTCCTGATATTTAGTGTCACTTAGATTAGAATACATATATAAAATTGCTTTAAGGACATTATGACAAAAAAAATTATTTAAATACAATATTTTGCCAAAAAATTAACTTAGAATAACCTTTTTTCCAAATGTTCTCCTTTTGTAAAAAATGCTTCTACTGTATTAATATTTTGCCTGTATATATCTCAGACCTCTGTACAGAGGCTCAACAATGATGTTTGAAAAATTCACATTATTTTCAGAGTTACAACCATTTGAAATAATTATCGGCGTATTTTCTTAAAATTTCTCCCTTCTGTTTTCGTAAAACATGGATGAACCGACTTTCAAGTTATGCGTTTCAAAAATTCTAGTTGAGCCTCTGTACAGAAGTCTAAGCTATATACAGGCAACATATTAATACAATAGAAGCATTTTTTACAAAAGGAGAGCATTTAGGAAAAAACGTTATTCTAAGTTAATTTTTTGTAAAAATATTGTACTTAAATAATTTTTTATTGTAATGCTATTCTTAACCCAATTTTATATACATTGTCTAATCTAAGTGACGCTAAATATCATAAATATTATCCATTTACACTCTTTTGCAAAATCACGGTTCCGAACGTAGTCGGATACCTTAAATGAATAAATTTCTCAGAGCTATGGGCCATAGCCGGGTCACTTAAAAAGAATCGGTGGGCCACATGCAGCCCGCGAGCTGCAGGTTGAGTATCGCTGGGTTAAAGTGTTAAATTGTGACCAGATCAATGCATCAAAAATGTTTATTAGATTAAAAAAAAAATAAGAATACCTACAGCTAAATATGATTCACTAAAATCTAAAGAACTATTTTTGCGTATTAAATGAAGTATTGATCACAGGATGGATGCGAAGCCATTTAAAATAGTAAATCCCTACTGTATTTATGAACCAAAATTACATCAACTTAAGTCTGTCGATTCAGAAGTTTGAACAAGTTTACCTGCCAAAAGCTTAAAACTGAGAAAGGGTAATTTATGGACTTTCCTTTCCCTTTCGTAACATCCACTGAAGCGGATTTAGGAGTATATAAGTATAATTCTTTAGTTAAAGGTAAGTTAAACTGACAAGATAGATGGTTCAAAATGTTCGTTTTGGAGGCTTATTTTACTTTAAGCATCTGTGAATGAATAGTTCGCTTTCAAAAGGGAAATTAATCTTAGAAGTACAAGTAACATTTCACTTGTTTCAATAACCAGCTTAAAATAGTATGCTGTACATCAAGTTTGATTTATGAGGTGTTATAAATACTTTGCTGTAGCTTTTTTAGAAGTAATGGTCATATATCAAAATTATCCGTAGAATCTTCCATTTATTAAATGTATTTTGAAGTAATAAGTTGTTTAGAGCACAAGTTTGGTTAAAACTTAAAGTGGAAGTTAAATATGTGTAATTTTTAAGGTTTTATTTAAATCTATCTCTCAATATATAGACGTAAATTAAAATTGCTTGTGCAATTAATTCATAATATTAGAATAATAAGTGTAACTATTCGCATACATTATAATATAATTATGTATTCTGATTAGATTTCTGTATTATTTTGCATTTCGTTACAACAGTCCCTTTTAAGTGTGCAATCTGATGTTTTTCTCATTTTTTTGCAATTCAGCTATATATAAGTTATATTATTTTAAAAACTGTGAACTTGTTAATGTATCCTACTACGTTTGGAACCGTGATTTTAAAAAAGCGCATAAATGGATAATTTTCGTGATTTTTAGTGTCACTTAGATTAGACTACATGCATAAAATTGTTTTAAGGACATTTTGACAAAAAATATTATTTAAGTACAATATTTTGGCAAATAATTAACTTAGAATAATCTTTTCTCAAAATGTTCTCCTTATGTGAAAAATGCATCTATTATAATAATATTTTGCCTATATATAGCTCAGACCTCTCTACAGAGGCTCAACTAGAAGTTTTAAAAAATTCACATTATTTTCAGAGTTACCACCAAATGAAATAATTATTGGCGTTTTTTTCTTAAAATTGCTCCCCTCTGTTTTCGTAAAATATGAATAAACCCACTTCTAAGTTATACATTTCAAAAATTCTAGTTGAGTCTCTGTAGAGAGTTGTGAGCTATATACAGGCAAAATAGTATTATAATAGAAGCATTTTTCACAAAAGGAGAACATTTTGAAAAAAGATTATTCTAAGTTAATTTTTTGCCAAAATATTGCATTTAAATACTTTTTTTTTGTCAAAATATCCTTAAAACAATTTTATACATGTATTCTAATCTAAGTGACACTAAATATCATAAAAATTATCCTTTTAAGCGCTTTCGCAAAATCACGGTTCCGAATGTAGTCGGATACCTTAAGAATTTTTGTTCATAAGAAGTTAATTGTTTCCTGCAATAATTGATAGTTTGGAAAAAGCTGTAAAAATGTCCTTGAGTACTTGAAAAATGGGAAATGTGAAATTGTTTATTGGTTATTTTTTTCTATTCTTATGTAAACTATGTGTGCATTACTCTAAGCAATTTTAAACAGAATTTATAAGTGTATTATTTTTAATGAGTTCATTTTTAAAAAACAAATTTTTAGAAAAGATAGCATTTTTTCAAAAGTGTTAAAATTTTAAAGAAATATATTGTAAGTACTCTTAAAGCTCCAAAGAAAACTTAAATTATTTTATTCGATGCATTAAATGTTGAATCTTAATTATTACTTGTTCAGTAGTTTTTAATAACTTATTTTTCATTAAAGTTTATAAATATTCTAAAATTTTACATAATATGGTTCTTCGAGATCATTTACATATATGTAAAGGAAATGTTAGAAGTATACGCATATATTTTTTTAAATTTGTACAAAAGACAACATTTTTATTTAAAAATAAACATTAAACTATTATTTATGAATCGCAATTTCAAAAGTTCTCGTCCGATCTTATTTTTTCATCAATACATTATTGAAAATATATAGTAATCAAGTAGAGTTTATTGTTAAAATGTATTCATGTTGGAAAAATTACCTATAATCTATACTAATAGATAATTTAACAAGGAAAGAATCAAAATTCCATTATAAATTCCGTTTATCTATAAAGAAAATTTATTTTTATCAAACGCTACTAGTTAGACACCTACTTGAGATATTTTCTTTATTTCCAGGCAACGGCTTACAAAATTTTTCGGATAAATCCATTACACAGCTTAAATAAAAAAAAAGATAATAAGTAAATTGTGCGTCGGAAATTGCATATCGGATATCCTATCTTTCTCAGTCTAGGTTACATTTTCTTCAATCAATCATCCTACTATAAGAAAGAAGATAGGTGTTGGCCATTCACGCCAATTACGTCATTCTAGACCAAGACATACTAAAGTTTGGAATATATTGTCCACAAAACTACGTGTTACGAACTTAATTTAGTAAAAAAGCTTCGTTTACAGTCTATGGTTCCTAAATAAATAGAGTTGATATCAGAAAAAGATTTATCATATAACTTATAATTTAAATGGAAATACTGAATTAAAAAAGGTATACACACAGAACACACCGTAAATAATAGATTTATGATCTAAATTACCATTTTTCTTGTTAAAGAAGTTATACTAGAAAAAAAAGAACATCTCGCATAAATGGATTTCTGAAATAAATTGGTATTTTTATATAGATGTACAGTTTTATAAAATAAAAGTTCGTATTATTTTTCAAATCATTTACTGTTGATGATTGTACGATTTTATATTTTTTTAAATAAACATGTCGCCGTTCAATAAGAATTAAGTGCTTTTACATTTTACATTACTTCAAGAAATGTAAAAGTCTCTTAGCTCTTCCACACATTATGTATTTAATTCTTTATCTACCGCATTATGATTTACTGCAGTTTTTTTCAAGCAATAGTTTTTTTTTTTTTTTTTTTTTGAATCACTACATTGAAAATTAAGGGATATACATAAAAAAATACCATATCTTGGGGAGTTAAATCTTTTAGAGCTAATTAATTAGTTAACAATATTCAACTGAAAAATTAATATATACACTGTTCACTTAAAATAAATTGTCAAATCGTTTCCTAAGGTCTTCGTTAACATACAAAAAGAATAGACAAAATTTGACATTAACTACTTTTTAAGAACAAAAATGTGACAATCTTCGCAATCCGCTGAAAACACCGTCAGCTGAAAAGACAATTTCTGCTATAAAACTATTCGCCTTCCCCGCTAAAATACTGATCCTAGAACGCGTGCTGCCATAAATCTTGGAATAATGGAATTCCAAGAATATTCCTGCTAAATATCGTCAGAGCTTTCATAAAAATGATTATTCTATGTAATTTTAAAGTGCTTGGTACTTATAAGTACTGTCGGTAGATAAAGGGTTAAAGAGAATATTTAGTACACTAAATGAGAAATTTATTAAATAAAAGATGTTGCCAAATTTCCCGATATGCATCCAGTTATAGAAAACCATTCCAGTGTATAGAAATAATTACATAAACACCACACTGTGAAATGCCACACGATGGCTATTGGCGAAGCTTCTCGTAATTTTGAACCTAGGTCAAGTGACGAGGACGAACACTGAGCTAGCATACACTTCTTCAAACTACAACGCCTCACCACGGGAAACTATGAACTCGGCATATTTAACATGGATCAGTTCCTCTACACGACGAGGCTTTAATGGCACTAGGACTCGAAACCGCAACACATTGGTCATGAGTTCGTTACTATGCCACCACGGCTCCGCAATTGTTAAATATTTTTTTAGCGTTGTATAATAATTGTTTTTATTTTTATACTTTTAAATTTGCGAGAACTTTTGATTTGATGAAATTGGTCGACAGTATAATACTTTACTGGAATTTTAAATAAATCTGATTACATTTTTTTTACGTAATGGGATTGCATTTTAGCAACTGAGCCTTTTAGACACGGCAAATCACCACATGTGAAAGCCATTTCATGGTGTCACCATCCACTGTTGGCCTCGTTGCAAAATTTGGACGCTTGAATTAGTTTTAAATTCAATCTCTCTTAGGATGATAAATATTGACGTGGCTTAATTTTGCCGAAAGTACCAGAGCCAAATCGATACACTCAAGGGACTTTTACATGCCACATAATATTGTGATATGAGTGTCTACGATTTTCGCATTCAGAAAATTTATCGACTCCAGCCGGGATCGAACCCGCAACCTTAAGGCCCATGAAGCAAGCACGCTATCTCTAAGCCACCGGAGCTGATGAATGAGGTAACATAATAGTGTGAATTTAAATTCCTAAGAAATTGAGTTCTTAAAATTAAATGATGATGGAGAAATTAAAAAAAAAAAGGTTTCATTTCTGTATCATTATGAACTTATAAATGCATATTTAAAGGTGAAATGTTTTCAAAATCTATTGTGATTCCATTAAATTTCAAATCTTCTTAATTAATCCAACCTATTTTTTTTTAAACTTTCCTATTTAGCCATATAATACGTATTTAATTGATTTTGGGTTTTGTGCCTTTAGAAATAAATAAATATAATATAATATTACCTAAAAATAAATGTATATATGCCAGTAAAATATGTGTAACTATATGGAAAATGTAAAATTTTGTTCAAACATTGAATGCAGTAATTCTAGGTTATTTCTCCTTTCATTAATTATATTTTATAGATAGTTTTGTTTATTTCTCAGAAATCAACACTCATAAATAATTCAGACTTTATTTTTTCTTTTTTTTTTTTTTTTTTTATTGTAGCGAAATTAATATATTACCCTCTCGGTGGAGTTTAAATACAAAATGGTATTTTTATTTTTAGTGATTTTTAGAATGTCTTGGATATACAAATAAAATTGAATAATGCAAGAATCCGGTTCACATTGACTATGTCACGTATATTTATTTGATTAAGAAGTAAATAAACACATTTTGTAAATATTTTTGATATGCTCATGGAAACAACAAAAATGTATGAAAAAAAGTTATATGGAAAGGGAATATTAAAAACAAACTTCCATTTTCAAAATTGGAATTGAATTAAAAATATTCTAAAAAAAGAACTACAAAACAAATATTTGATCTTTCAATTTTTTTTTGGATTTCAAAGTGTTTAATGATATAATGGTTTTCCCGTGTAGTCAATAATATGTTGACAAAAAAAAAACCAGTATTGATGAAGCGAGTTAAAGACGAGCAATACGGATATTTTTTATTACTTTCTTACTTATTTTACAGTTTTTTGTTTTTTTAAATTCCTATAATAATACTATCAAATGTCTTTACTCAGAATGAAATCTGATTTATGATACAATGTTTACTTCACAGTCAAGATAATCATATTTAAATAGAAAACGAAAATACAAAAAAGTGAAATATTCGTAACAATAAAAGAAGAAAGTATTAAAAAAAATACAATTTGGTAAAAGAGGAAATACAAAAATACATGGAAACTTCAAAGTACGAAATGTAGATTTAAGCAGGCTCAGAAACAAAGATTTAAATATTTTACCTCTGCCTGTTCTTCAATCTACTTTTCACAAAAATGAATGGATAAAAGTTTGCAATCTGTGAATTTTATTTAATAATTTTTTTTCTTAAATGATGCTATTGTATTGTATTGCGTTTTTTTATAGTATTTGTTTTGGTACTTAGCGGCTGGGTATCGTGGTTAGTTTGTAGCTGGCCTTCCGCACCTAAGGTTGCGGGAATGACTCCGGCACATGTCGATGAATTTTCATGATGCAGAAAATCGTCAACGACCTTGTCGTATTTTTATACGGCATGCAAAAGGTCCCTGGAGTGTCTGTTTGGCTTCAGTACTCTCGGCGAAATTAAATCCTAGTACAAGTTCACATCGTCAGAGCTCAGGTGCCTTCTCTGGGGAGGAAACTGGGTGGCAAATTTACTTGAGGCTATTAGTATCCGCCTGTATGGTGCCGCACTAAAAAGAGATATCAGCTTCCAGTGAATGTATTAGGTCTGAAATGGTAAAATACTAATTCGCAGCCCATGAGAGACATTTAAAAAAAAATGTATTGGCACCTACGAATTATTGCAATAATCGCTAACTCTATTATTAACTTTCCAAGTTGGCAACCCTCATTTCTTATATGTGGCATGAACTGAATTCAACGACCCCATATGAAACGAATGATTATGTGAAATGAACACTGCCAGTGTTTCGTTTCAGATAATGTCGCCAAAAGTATGTTTAATACGTAAGCACCATTCTTTTATAAGTGTTGCCATCTTAATAAAGCCTAATTTATTTTATTTTTGGTACTTATGTATTAGCGTCAGAGCTACGCGAATCGAGCCATTTTAACCCAAAATCTGACTGCTTGTTATTTTTCCATATAAAAAAACTTAAGAATAATTTTGAAATGAAGGCACGATTTGCGTGGCTGCAATTTAGCGGCGGTGACGGTAAAACGCTTTCTTTTTACGACGATGGTACGATTTATGCAAAAAATTTTGGTTGCCTCTTACGTGTGTATACTATGTAAAACAGATTTTATGCTCACAACTTCATAAAAAGCTAGACATTCATTTATTTAAAAAAAAAGACTTAAAATATGTTAAGTGATTTTAAAATGCTACTCCACTCACAAAAATTTACGTACCTGCATGAAATGTGATTTACATCAAACTATGTGTAACTAAAGTTGGTATGGGTTTTGCGATAACATTGATATTCGTACAATACTTCTTTTTATGAATACTTATTGTAAATTCCTTAAACAATATATAATTTCTGAGCTCAATTATTTTTTAAAAAAATAAATATTGCTTTGGTTTAAAAATGCATACCAACTTTTATTACATGTACTATTAGCAAAAGGAAAAAAGAAGGAAAAAATTCAAAGCATTAAGTGCAATAGAAAAGAAGGTTTTAGCATTTTAAATGAAGACGAATTAATTACATTATTTTTCTGAGATAAGTAAGTTTCAAGTTTGGATTTATGTGTGTCATAGAGATGTGAATAAAAACGAACGTGAAAGCTATCATAATTCTGCGTTTTTTAAGCTTAGAGTTTAGAAATTTTGTGAGGTTATAGAAAAGTATATAAAGAATGATTTAAGCTAAAAAAATTATTTCTATTATTGACTATATATCATAACATTTGGCGATGTATTTGATTCGATGAAATTTGTCGATTACAATATGCAACGTATTTTTTACCACTTTAACAAAAACTCTATACATTTTTTGTCAAAGGTTGTTAATCAATACGAATGTGTGAAAAAGAAATTGAATTGTCAGGTTAAAATTGGTAACATTTTAAGCTGTAATTCGTAAAATTTAAAAAAATAATAATAATTTTAGGTCAAGCAAATATATTTATGCATAAAATTTTGGGTACATACGCACTGTCGCACCAATGTCAGTGTTGAAGATAACGCGCAAAGTCGGAAACACCGATATCGTTTGTGTCTCAAGCGCTGAATTGGAGCAACCATAGGCGTCCTGTAAAATAATGCTGCCAGTATGGCTGCGATAATACATAAGTACCAAATTATGAACAGCGGTTTCTTCAGCTGAATGAAATTAAAGATAAGATTTGGGACCAGATAATTTTTGTCGTGTACAGTAAAATCGTCAAATATTCTCTCTCTCTCTCTCTCATTATCACTTATTTAATTCCTTAACTATAAACTTTTTAATTTGGGGAAGAAAAACTTAATTTTCAATTTTATTAATGAGATGTAATAGATGTGAAGTGAACTGATCACCGAAAATAAAAATTTATTAATGCATTAAAGAAAAATTAGAATACTGAGTTCACTCCAAAAATTGTTGTGTGGTATTTCCACTCTTCTCAAAATTTCAGTTCTGCAACACCATCCAGATTGAATATATTTTAATGCGTATAAAATGAGAAAAAAGATTTTCTTTCAGTATCATTCCATCTTTTTTAACTCGCGGTCACTCGCGCCTGTTTTTGCTACCGTCGTTACTCGCGGGGTGAAGAGAACACCCCAAACTTTTAACACGTGTATTTAATTATGGAAATAAAATTAAGTCATTATGATACATATTTATAAAGTATAAGATGTTTTTTGTATTATACAAATAAAATTATTAAATTTATTGCATACAAATGAGACTAACCTTCATTTAAACTAAACATACAAAATTTTCATTTTAAAACACATAATTTTATATTTTTTAACATAAACCAGTATATAAAACGTATATACCAGTAATAAATATACTTTATATTTAATGAGATAAGGATAGTAGAAAGTAGAAAAATAATATTTTAATCTTTTTCCAAACATTTAGAACAGACTGTGTACAAATGCTCAACTTCTCGCGGGAGTTCTCAGCCCCCCCCCCCAGATAAATTTTTGAAGGTCATTACATTCCAATCGTTCGAGAAAGAGGAATTGTATCAGGCCTGAAGATTCAATGACCTAAAATGGACAGCTACAGAAAAAATCGTAGTTCTGAGCATCCTTTTTAGAATCTTGGGAGGATTTTCTTGTTGCTGGGGTGTACAGAACACCCCGCGCGACTGATCACGAGTTAATAAATTCTGTAAACGTTTATATGCTGCACCTTCAAAATGAAGGCGAAATATTCAAATTCGAAAATATTTCGTTTGAAACGAAAAGGGTTATTAGAAACTTGCAAAAGGAAAGTGAACTTTCAATATTTCTCAACGTTTTTCCCATTTTTACAATGGTGGATATCAAGTAAGAGTTCAAAATTATCGTTTGGAATATTTCTACTCTTAGTTTTTAATGGGATTTTTAATAGAAATGCCTGTTTTTGAGCCTGTGTTTTTTCACGGTTTTCAGGATAGGTTATTTTTAGGCTAGTAATATCATAGTTAGCATTTTGATCAGTTTTCTCAATTTTTGAACAATATATTAATTTGATTTTTACATAAAATACCCTCACTTATGGTTTTTAAAATAACATTTTTCAAAGTATTTTTATAAGAAAAATGTGCTTAAATTGAAGAGAAAAAAATGAGAAAGTACACCAAAGAGAACGATGATAATTTTAAATAAATTCTGATGAATTTACAGCATTATACATTCAATTCTTTAAAATATCTTAAAAAATATTTTTTGAGAAATATTACTTTCAAAATAACAGTGCATAATGAGCTTAGAAACTTTGCGTATATCATTTGTTAATTTACTCTCTTTTTTTTTTTTTTTTTTTTTTTTTTATAAAATACAATAAAATTAAATTTTTTTTTTTTTTGTTCAGCTATAATCAAATTTCGATTAATATTTTTAAAATGCCAGCTCCCCTCCACAAAAAACTTAATTTTCATAATATATGCGATGCATTTATATTAATGTTAATGTTAAATGGAAATACTTAAAAAAATTAAACTATACTTTATATATCAATTTAAATATTGTAGTAATTTACGCATAATCACAGGAAAAGAATACATATAATTGTTATGTAATAAGGTATTAAGAATTTTATGAAATTTGTGGAACTGCCATGATTACATGGAAAACTACTTAGTAATTTGGCTTTCTTCTTGGCATGTTCTTGTAACCAACGATATTGATAATGAGAATGCAGAATTGGCGAAACTTTTAATTATGGGGGTGAACTTATGCCCGGCGTTTTTTCTGTCGAGTCACAGGTTGAAGTCCCATCAACATCAAAGTTCTGTAGTGTAAATGGGCTGATGTATGATAAATTCATGAGGATTAATTTCTCATGTTAAGATATCCGACTACGTTAGGAACCGTGATTTTGCAAAAGCGTATAAATGGATAATATTCATGATATTTAATGTCACTTAGATTAAAAAATGTATGTAAAATTGTTTTAAGAATAGTATTACAATAAAAAATTATTTTAAGTACAATATTTCGACAAAAATTGATCATAAAATGAACCATTTTCAAAATATTCTCCTTTTGTGAAAAATGCTTCTATTATAATAATATTTGCCTGTATATAGCCCAAACTTCTGTACAGAGGCTCAACTAGAATTTTTGAAATATATAGCTTAAAAGTGGGTTTATCCATGTTTTACGACAACAGAGGGGAGAAATTTTAAGGAAAAAACCTCGATAATTATTTCAATGGGTTGTAACTCTAAAAATAATGTGAATTTTTCAAAAGTCATAGTTAAGCCTCTGTACACAGGTCTTAGATATATACAGGAAGAATATTATTATAATAGAAGCATTTTTCACAAAAGGAGAACTTTTTGAAAAAAAGGTTGTTCTAAGTTAATTTTTTGCCGAAATATTGTATTTAATATTTTTTTTTTTTAAATGTGATTAAAACACTTTTATGCATGTTTTCTAATCCAAGTGACACTAAATAACATGAAAATTATCCATTTGTGCGCTTTTTTTAAAATCACGGTTCCGAACGTCGTCGGATATCTTAACTGGTTGTATAAATATCTGAAATAGGATTCCAACTTAGGTGGCATCCTAACAATTCGACCAAGGTTAAAAATTACCATGTTCTTTCCCAATAGCCCTGTGACGTTGATATAACCCTCTCTCACTCTCCCGATGACACTTAAGACCCGTCGTGTAGAGAAGCTGATGCTCCCTAAATTTATAGAAGCACAAAATCCCGACATTGACAGGTTGTGGAAATTTTCGGTGTTGAGTGCCATCCTACATGTTATCCTAAAAACTTGACCAAGGCTGAAAATTAAGAAGTCCGTTGCCAATATATCTCATGTTTCTTAGAAATGTAATGCTGTTGACATGTTAATGAACAATGAATCAATACATTAGCGAAAAATGTTTGCTGAGGTCATTAAAACAGTTATATTACAACTAAAGCAGTCGCACAGTTGGCAGTTTTACCGATCTGGCACACTGGAACCCAAAAATGAAATTGCGGAACAAAAAAAAACAACAGCAATCCATAATTTATTGTCTTTTTAAGTTCCTTAGCCATGAGGTAAACAATTTTTGTCAGTACGGGAATGGAAATCGTCAACAATCATCGGCCTAGAACGGGATTGTTCTTACTACAAGAAACACTTGCAAGCCTTATTTTACAGTCGCAATTTCTATCGTTTCGTGTGAAAAAGATTTTTCAGATTTTAGCAGAGTTTTTTTTGAAAATGGATAACGTGGGCAAGTAACTTATTAATAGGACTTTCAAATTAGGTACAAGTTTGATTAAAAATCGTAAAAACATAACATTAAGCACAGCATGTAACTCCAACTAACGTATGTCAGTTTTTTGTGTTTATTGGACTAGGACTTTTGGGATTGACACGGATTGATCACAGTAATACTTAAGTCACATAGAGTAGAGATATATTTTTAGTTCGATATCATATTTAGCAGCTACTTCCTGCTACTCCTCCAATTTTTTTTTCAGCGTTGGCCGATGTTATTATTCGGCGTGACTTATTCAATGTGTGGAAGGAACAGCAAGATTTCAAGAGCAAAACTAATATTGTTTTGAGTTTAGATAGGACTACAACGGTTTTTGATAAATATGAGGATCAGCAGCAATTAAAATTTAGAAATATTGCTGAAAATTTCTGCTCGTTTGTAGGGGGAAAATGGATGAGGTGGAATAGAAAGGAAAAGTTCGTCTCCAAGTCGAATGATGCGTGGTTGTCCAGGGAGTTAGATTTTATTATTTTTAAGAAAAATATATAGCTAATATTTTAGTGTGATATTTTATGTTTGTTTAAGCTTAGAATATTTATTTTTTCAGAATTATGAACTTTAAAAGGTTTTTCTCAGTTTGTGTGTTTTTCGCATTCTTCCACAATTATTTACCAATCACTTCCATTTTTGTCCCTGTGTTTTATATGTAATGCATGTAATAAAATTAGGAATCCCTTTTGCTTTAAATAGAATACTTTTGTTTTTAAAAAATAGAAATATAAAAAATATTAGGTTTTTGGTTGAATTTTAGCATATGTATCAACATTTTATTATATTTTTTCCTCCAAAACCAATTAAGGTGTTGTAAAATCGCTCCCTAAAGGTGTTTAAAACATCCTCACAGAAATATTATAAACATTTTACGCAAAAGAATTAATTAAGATAAAAAATAAGGTTTTAAATTTAACAATGTTTTTTCACAAATTAAATTTGTAAAATTGTGGGAATAAAGTGCAAAATTTTATCTCGTAGCATTTGTTTTAAATAGAAACATTATATGAAATGCTAAAACATAATTTTTAATTATATAAATAAAACAAAATACTCAAAGGGTGCAGAGACCTTTTAAATACTACCTATTATCCTT
>BMAV01020079.1:130258-146211 GCA_019973955.1 Trichonephila inaurata madagascariensis
ACATGTTCAACCCCATTTTTATATAATTTGATTTTTATATAATAACTGTCCTAAGTCAGTAATGTTCATAGCACTGCAGCATCCATTTTATATTTTTATTTATTATCTCGATTACTCTGTTGTCCTTCATTGTGTGATTTTCCTGCTGTCTATGTGTTTGTCGAATGTTATTGTTTGGATGTGATCTCTTGTTAGTAGAGAATTGGCCTATATATATATATATTGTATTTTTTTATTATTTTATTTATTTATTTTTTACAACTACGAACTGTACATACATTTAAGATAGTAAAATATTTAATGGTATTTATGAATGAAAATATTTTGTAGCTTGTATGTCATAGTTCTGGTGTCAGCTCAGAATATACATGGATTTAGAGCTGTTTTTATTAAAAAGGATTTGAATCTCCAAAACCTATTCAAGCGTATTTGATATTTCATATACTAACAATATAATCCAACAAAATCTTCGAAATACGTATTTAAATCTGAAAACAAATGTGTTAAAAAAATAGCGTGTATTGTAAATTTTAAACTTTAAAGAGCTTGCAATACAGAATATATTGTTAAATTACAGTGTACTATTTTTATTATTAAGTATTTACTGAGCTTTACTATAAATTAAACAGCATATGTTTATAAAATTTCAAAGCAAATAATAGAAATGATTGTTCGTCATATATAATAGGTTCATTAAGATTGTAATCTGTGGATTGAAAGTATATATTTATAGCAGAAGAATACTGCAATTAGTTGAACAATAGCGGAACTACGAAGAACGAGCAAATAACTACACGAAGATAAATCGATGTATATCAACAAATAAACATTAAAACAGATTATTGTAAAGGGAAAACACACTCTTTACCTGCGCTCCGTAAACTACGCTCTTGAACAATTCCCCTTGTATGCAGATACAGTCTCTTTGTTTTTTCTCGGACGACGCAATAGCAGATTCCTGTCCCGACTGACTCGACTTGACTCAAATATCCCTTATATAGCCTCAAGGAAATAAATTCACTGACTTCTCGATAGTTCTTTGACTGTAAAATTTAAAAATTTTCGATAAATTTACTGCCAAATCTATCACCAAGTACAATAAATTTGCCAATATGGTAACCCTGATCATATCCTCTAGGGTTTTCTTAATCTTATTATTCATGCCGGAAATCGGACTTCCATGTAAAACTAATTTTCCACAAGGTGGGCAACCCCGCAGGTAAAACAAAGCACGTTGTTACAATAGTATAAGACTAAGCAATTTTTTTCTGAACCCAATGAAACTCTATTTGTAGCTACTGTAAAGCTTCTTAATATGGCTTTGAATGAACTATCTGTTTTAATAAACTAACTGCATGTATCATTTTAATTAAGAAGCTCGAAAATATTATTTCATTTGTGGGCCTTACTTTTTTGATAATAATGATGCCATTAGAAATAAGTTATTGTTATATTTAATAATGAAACAAGTCATCTCAAACAAAAATTAAAATCAATTCTCACTTAGGTCAGCAAAGAAACATATTCTTCTATTATTAAGTTTAATTAATGAATTAATATTTGAAAAAAAACTGTATAAATATCAAGTGTCATCCACTACAAGTTTAAAAAAATATATTTGAAGCAAAAAAAAAAAAAAAAAAAATCATTAGAGAAACGTACTGGCGCCATCTGTTGCAGGTAGTCCTAACTACGACAGAAATAACGCAGATTAAATTTAAAATTAAAAAAAAAATTAAATAATGCATTAATATTTGAAAAACTATATTATTATCTAGTGACATCCATGACAAGTTAAAAAAAATATATATTTGAATAAAAAGAGTATTTTATTAACGATTGAAAATTTGAACAATATATATATACATATATATATATATATATATAGGGAGAGTGTGAACTAATAGTAGGTATTTAAAAAAAATTAAGGATACCTTAATATGCTTAGTGTTTGTAGATGTTTTTAAGTTAAGTTATATTTTTATACGACTTACTATTTTGTATTCAATTTTATTTATAAGTGATTTAAAAATGCTCTTAAGTACAGTTATTGATTGCTACTCAGGTATGAAATTTCATTAATGTAGCAATGCTTAATTTTTAGATATTTATTCCTTTTAATATTAATTAATTTCCTATATGACACGAATAGCATGAGGAATTGCATAAAGTACACGTTGAATTAAATAGAATTACTTATATCTGCGTATATTGAAACTCATTATTTTTCCTCTTACATAATTTTTAATCAATCTTATTCATTCGACACACAACTTTATTGTTAATATAGTTAAAATTTATTGTGTCTTAATCTCCATTGCTTCAAAGTAAAAATCTTGTTTATAAAGCCTTCGTATAACAATGCTTTTAGTTTTTCTTTTTGGATTATATATGTCTTTATAATTTTCAAGAGAAAGTTAATGATATTTTTCAGCGTGAAAAAAACCCTATATTACACATAAAGCAATATTTTTTCAATATTACATTTTTTATTGCATTTGGTACCTCCTCATACTTTTTATTTTACAAAAAAATTCAAAATCGTGTTACTTTAGCGCAGGATTTGCAAAAGCATTACAGAATGCTGTTAGTAAAAGAAAATCTAATCCTCTTAACATAATATAGCTAAAAAATAGTTTTTTTTTTTTTTAAAAAAAACCCCTTTTTCAAAAAACTGATTGCATTGAAGCACATTTATTTTTTTTTTTTACTAGTAAGAAAGGGGGAAAAAATTGGTACCTGACAATTTTTTTTTATAATTTTTACTAGCTATGCTAGTTTTACTTTAAAAAAACATTTAAAAGAAAGAAATTTTTTATACCTTTAATTAAATTATCCTAAGAACACATTCAACTTAAGAGATTAGAGAGCTTAATTAATCTAATTAGTTAATACAAATCCTTAATTACTAGATTGTTATTAAATTAAAAAGGCTTGATGGCTGTACTTTTCATTTACTTATTAATGCATTAGAATTTAATTAATTTATATGTTCCTTAAAAGTACTTATTATCATTTTAAGCAAACAGAGATAATGTGTAATTTATCGTAAATGCTTACCCTACCGGTTTTAGTCTAATTTGGACAGCGAATACTTTTACAGGATATAGATTTCTTTTTGTCAGTGTGAAAATAATTAACAGAAAGCTTTAGTTAAGATTTCTGGGTGGGTAAGTGGTATGTGGTTATCCGCAACTAATCCAGTCCATCGAGGTTATCTAACACGTTGACCGACAACTAGGGCCATTTTAACCTCACTGGTTCCCTAGGCACTTTTAAATTGTTACATCCCTACTCTTCACAATTTTAAGGGCCTTCGCAAGAGAATTTCTCCCTTCTTCAGTTTTTACCATGACAGTTTCAGTTTCGGGAGGGATTTTCCCTTTACTTACTTTTATTTGTTTTTGCTCTTTGGATAAATTTTCCATTATCCACCACCTATGAACCCACCATGTCCTGGACTAGTAACCGTCAGCCGCAAGGAAAGGTTAGCGGCATGTTTTTGCCACTCGTGTCCATTTCTTACCTTACGAAATCACGGACACCCCTTTTGTAAATTAGTGCAGTAAATTAATGAAATCGTTTGCAATTACAAAATATAGTACACGTTATTTTATGAAATGTTTTCAACTTGTTTATTATCCTCTTTTTTTCCGCTAATTGTTTTACTATCTTTTACTTTTAGACATCCTTATCCTTTGTTGAGTCATTGTCATTATACTTGTACAACAGAAGGTTTCTCCGAGTTTTGATCATTGCAAAATCGTTAATGATATCATTGTATTCAATATCCGTTATAATATCATTGTGAGTATATAGCAATATCAAACGGTTAAGCATTTATTTTTCCATAGTAGATCTCCTTTCAGTCCTTACTCTCTTAAGGGCAAAAATGCTTCTTTCATGATTCGTTAGGTGGTGGTAAGTTAGCTGCAACTTCATTTTTTTTTCGCCCTCCAAATTTTTGGGCCCTAGGCGCGTGCCTAAGCGGAAAAGCGCGTCTTCCGGCCAGTGTGGTGGGGTAACATTCAATTAGAGAATGAAATTATCAATGCCGTTCTGCAACTGTAGCAACAATTAGAGTTACACCCGAAAAATGTATCCCGTGACAGTATTCAAAATTCAAGAACACAAAAGAGCTTTTTCACAGCAGACGCCATGATTTCTGATGACTGGTCACATGACACGCATGCTATTGCCTACATCACTTCCATCATGAGTGAGACACAAACTTTAGGAATACATCTATCTCACGGTTCACTGAGATGGTGCGTATCATTGATTGTTGCTTTTTTACAGAATATGAAAAGTATATAATTCCTTATGAATCACCCTGAATTAAAATATAATGTGGGGAATTAAACTATTGAACAAAAATTTTACCCTATCATTATGTGTTTCTTATTTCAGTGCCCGTAGTGGTGCTTTTTTTCTTCAGAAGATAATAATTGAAATTATATTGAACTGTTTTGAAGTACTAATTAGTTTTATATTTGGGAATTGGTTTTAAAAAGGGGTTATATTCGTTTTTTGTCTTTTAAAAATAATATATATTTTTTTAAATGGAAAAAAACCATAAAAATCAAACGTTGTTTGCACAAAATTCTTACTGGAGATATAAAAATGAAAGATAAATAGTAAAATTGAAGTAAAAAATAGTCCACTTGGAATTTAAATATAGTTTTCAGTGTTTTTACCAAACACTTTTTGTTTAAATTTTATGTCACCTTATTCATTTATTTTGTTTGATTCTCTAAAATCTTTTGGGAATGTTTTCCAGAATGACATAAACTATTGTAATACTTATTGAAAAAAAAAAAAAAACCCTTACGAAAATACATTATATATATATTTTTTTTTATTTTTATACAAGAATGCAAATGTGATATTTGTTTACGGTAAATGTATTCTTTTGATCGTCAGCATATTTTAAAACTTTTCAGTTTCCTATCCTCTGTCATTTGCATAATACCGTCTTCTAATTCATCATTTGTGAAACTTTTTGAATTTTCCATAAAATTATTATTTAAGTATTTTTTTTTTTTTTTTTGAGATTGATAACAAAACGTAAAGATTTTGTTAACGCTTCCGAATTCTTTTCTTTAGTTTTTTCTAACTCTAATGAAAAGGCAAAATAAAATAGCACAAAAAATAATTTTTTAAAGAATCCTTTTATGTATTAAGTATATGATGAAAATTTATTTTAAAGGTTATTAAGAGTAGAAATATAGTAATATCATGATTCAAATTCTAGTACTCATTTACTCTAAAAACCCAAACAAAATGTTTAATTTTAAGATTTGATGAACATATTTTCCAGACATTAATAGATGTTACGTAATAATATGAAGGCAGCTTGTAAAAGTTGTATTTTTAAAGAATGAATGGGTGAGTGAATATTAACGTCGTACTGTTCAGCTAAACGTGGGCTTTTGGCGACGGACCTCATAATTTTGATCCATGGTCAAGAGAAGAGAACGACACATGAACTTACTTATTGGTAGATCCTAACAATTTGATTAACATAATAATTCTGTGTAATAATATTCGTCAATAAATATGTCTTCGTGTCGTTAAAACCTTCAAAACTAATATTCCTTTTTCTAAGACATATAAAATCTAGAGATGGGGCATCTTCAATAAAAAAGAAAGATTATTTCCTCCAATCATATATGGGGATATTTATCTTAAAGTATCCGAAAACGTTCGGAACCGTGATTTTGCAAAAGCGAATAAATGGATAATATTTATGATATTTAGTGTCACTTAGATTAGAAAATGTATATAAAATTGTTTTAAGAGTAGTATTACAATAAAAAATTATTTAAGTATAAAAAATATTTTGACAAAAAATGAACATAGAATGACCCATTTTCAAATATTCTCCTTTTGTGAAAAATGCTTCTATTATTATAATATTTTGCCTGTATATAGCTCAGACCTCTGTACAGAGGCTGAACTAGGATTTTTGAATTATCTAACTTAGAAATGGGTTTATCCATATTTTACAACGACAGAGGGGAGAAATTTTAAGAAAAAAACACCGATAATTATTTCAATGGGTGGTAACTCTGAAAATAATGTGGATTTTTTAAAAAAGATAGTCCAGACTCTCTAGAGAAATCTTTACTTTATATAAGCACAAAATACTATTATTTTAGAAGCATTTTTTATAGAAGGAGAACATTTTGAAAAAAGGTTATTTAAAGTTACTTTTTTGCCTAAATCTTGTATTTTTAAATATTTTTTTGTCAAAATTTTCATAACACAATTTTATACATGTATTTTATTCTAAGTGACACTAAATATCATGAACATTATCCATTTCAGCGCTTTTTTAAAATCACGGTTCCGAACGTAGTCGAATACCTTAAAGAGTAAAAATATGCATCGTTTACAGTCAACCAGAATGTGTAGCCGCTGAGAGATAGCTACATGTAATGCATGCTCTGTGATGGAGTGATTACAACTTGGTTTTTCTTGTCCATCTGGGGAAAAAGAAAAATGGTATTGTGTGGAGATTTTGTATGCCTTAAGTTGTTACAAAATCTTTGAACCTAAGATGTTTACGAAACTCGTGAGAACGCTTTATTCTTCCATAAAGAATAAATAATCGCAATAGTTTTTTTGTTAGATAAAATAATCTTTTATTTTTGAGGTATATACAATCAGTTCAATATGGATTTTTATTTATTCAATAAAATAATCAAAGTTAATTTTTATTATAAAGGTTACACTACTTTAAATGAGAAGAAACTGTAGCAAAATATTAAGAATAAATGTATTATCCAGGTGACTTTATATTATAAAAGGGGAGTTAAATATTCACACGAAATATAATAAGACAATGTTCTAAATTCATGTGACGTCATGGTCACCTGATAAAGGCAATCACGTGTTCCCAACGAATAAATTCATAAATTCACGTGATGTCAGTCACGTAATAAATACAATTACGTGTTTCCAACCACTTATTTCATTTGCTTTGCTGTTGCCAACTTTACCTTTTTGAGAAATTCTCATTTCATAAGTACGTATTCGTCGACAATATTAGCAACATAGATAAACAAAATGAACTTGATTAAACAATACACACACACACGTATAGTAAAAATTTTTTATTTAATTAAAAAAATATCTTGAAAATCCTTGATACTTGTGAGCATTTTTATTAGATTTTTTAATTAGAAGTTCTGTTTAAATTTTACAGGTAAAGTAATAAGTACAAATCTAATGCCAGTTCCAAGTTCAATATAGATCAGGTGATTGCTTTTATTAGAGGACTGTAATAGATTTAACCTATTGTTCAATAGGAAAATCAAATATCTGATTTTAGCTCTATATAGTTAATTACTTTAAATCAAAATTAAGTGCTTATTAGTTCATTTTGTATAAAAAAAAGAGTGCAATATATTCTTTGGACACATAAAAACTATAAGTTTAGATTTATTTCCAATTTGTTGATACTTCTAAATATTTCTGTTTGCTTCTATTTCTATTTGTGAACATTAATTTTTTTAAAGTAATATCAATTCAAGTATATTGGCTTTAGAAACACTTTTAAATGTAATATATTAATGTTAAACTACGTCTTCCAGAAGATTGTTTTTAAAAAAATGCTTACAAAGTTAAAAAATACAGTCACTGAAAATGGATTAAAAAACACAGAAGCATATTTAAAAGAAACACACGTATATTAGGTCATATAAGATATAACAATTTAATACCTAATTTATTAGTTAAGAAATACGTTGCTTGAATTTGATAAATAATGAAATGTTCACCATTATAATTCAAACGAAGTAACTATAGAAAGAAGTAAATATCAGAGCCTCTCTCTTCAACAATGCGTAATTTTAAAGAAGCAAATTATATATCGATGTTAATAGCTTAGGGTAGCAAGTATGTATGTGACATTGATCATATATTAGATTTTTAAGTTTCTCATATATAAAATAATGGCTTTAAAAAAAACTTTTGGTTACTTTAAAAAATTTTCTTGGAGAAAAATGATGATTTTTTAATGTAAAAATCAATCTCTTAGGAAATCTTCAATTAAGAAATGCAGAAATTTTGAAAACTGAATTTTAAGAAATCGTGCATATGAGTTGTATGCTGATATTACAAGACATTTATTAATCAAACTCTAAATAAAAAGGTACAATTCCTAAATCTAATAAAGTATTTATTAATATTCTTCCAAGTATATTGCTTATGAAATAAGCATTAAAAAATATAAAATTCTTAATACGATTTAAATAACCGTTATTGGTATGCTGAAATAATCATTCGAATTTTAAAAATATTTATTATCCCTTGGTGATTTCATCCACAAGGTAAAACTTAATATTTCTTACAGAAATGTTTCTTATTTTCATATGTTTTTTTTTTTAAATTATGATTATATTTTTAACATTTTACACTTTTTTGAAGCATAATTTATTTTTAAATAATGTGTAAAAGATTCGAATTATTTAATTTTAATTTCAAAGGATCCCTAGAGACAAAGTTTACACCCCTGAGACGCCTTAAAAATAATCTAATGAATAAAATATTTGGGTATAAATTCCTCGTCTTTTACTCTCTGCCCATGATTACATAATCGTGAATATTCTTATCATTTCACAACTGAAGATGCTGTTTCAAATCACCCTGCACAGTAGTTCCTAATTACAGTGATAATGAGGCCACAAATAAATCGTCTGCGTGTATCCTGAAAGCTGGCGAAGTGCACAATCACAGCTGCTTTGTTGGATGTACGCCGGGCCTAATTTAAAACGCATTAGACCCCTCGCAATGTGGTGTAGCCTTGATGCACAGAATTGGAGCCGGCTGTTGTTAACCATTTGAAGCTTCGAGCGAAGAAGTTTTAATGGGGGTCATTTAAATGCAAGTTATAATAAATCAGCTTTCATTACTCATTTCTCTGAAGGGAAAGATGAAGGAAGAATTAAATTCAAAATTTTGGAATGTCGTGTTTACTCTAAGATAAGAAGATGTAAATGTAGAATTTGAATACATTTGTTGTATTATTTATGTTGAAAATCAGAGGAGAAATATTTAATGATATTTTTATTTATTTGTAGAGTAAAAATTGTATTTGAATAATATATATATACTAAATACATATTCATTTTTAATAATGTAAACTGCAATAATATTCATATCGCAATTAAAATATTATTTTCAATAAATTGTTCCATGGGTGTTTGTTTTCAGTTAGCAGGAATTTAGGTTCTTGAAAATATTCGATCAAGAACAGGTATTAGAAAGGCAATATGCAATTCGTTGCTTGAGTCGAAATCAAATTGGAAAGATAATTCCAAAATGCCTGTCCCCATTGCAATGTAAGACTTAGTATTACACCATGCTTCAAATATAAGCACGCGCGCATAAAATCTTCAATCGTTTGAAAAAGAAGTACGTACTTCAAATCTTCTTGTAAGTATGGGATAAATTCTTTTAAGATATATCAAACATTCTTCATATTATCCAGACTGTATTTATAAGAAGCAAACATTTAGGGTTGTTGTGTTAATTAATTATAAAATAAAAAATCGTATAAAAACTTTAAAATTGAAAAATAAGATAAAATTCTCAATTTTCGCATCATGTTAAGCATTATGCTTATCTATAAACAATAAAAAAATGTGCCGTTTTTGGAACATTTCGGGTATTAAAGTTTTCAACTCAAAGGTTATTATGAAGAATAAATTTTATTTACAGATACCTTTTTTATTTGTTTGTAATAACTAAAAGTAAATAATTTACGTACACGTTAGAAAGAAGAAATGAATTGGACTTTCACCGTATACAAAGAAGAATGTTATAGCTAATGTATAAGGAATTATCTGATTTGGTAATTACTATTTAAGAATAATATTTATTTTTTTAAATTATATTTTTTTTCATAAGAATTTTTCAGCTGCAAAATCATTTTTAATTATGTTCTCTTTGTTGTAATTAAATTATCATTTATTTTTATAATCACTAGGTTTAAGTAGCATTTTTTCTTGATTTAGAAAATAATATAATTTTTTTTTCTATTTGTGAGGTATTAATTAATTTGACTGAACCTGTCAATTTAAACTTTTAAGATAAAGTTAAATCAAATTATATAGGAAACATAAAAAAGAACTCATTAATTATGTTGCTCAAGCATTATAAAACTGATTAGTTTAAAGAAACATTTTCAATTATAAAAAATATCTTTATTTTCAGAATGACACACACTTATGCTAATTATATTTCGTGGGTTTATAGAGCTTTTAGTTATCATCCCATTACTTATATCAATAGTACCGTATTAAATATTGAATATATATATATATATATATATATATATATATATTATTTGGGGAGATAAATAAAAGTTTTCAAAAGGCTTGAAAGAGTAAATTTAATTTTTTCAACTGTGATTAATGAGAAACAGAGAAATGTAAGGACATTTTTTTTCCTAAATAAAATTTAAGTGACAGAATAACATATAGCTAAAATTAATAACAAAAAAAAATTAATAAAAATTTAAGAAAACATAAAAATAGGTTGTTTTAAATATTTTAAATATTCACTAACTAGTGCAAAAGCAACAAAATCTGGCTTTAATGGCATCACAGTAGTGACAGTCAGTTAAGAGACAAGTGGTCGCAAGTGTTGAACTGCAATACTATGATTGCAGTAGTAGTAGAATGAATAAGAACTTCATTTCTGGACATGCCTTGTACTTGTATATGGTTCGCTTTGAAAATAATTTTTGCAAAAGAAGAGGGAAACACAGTATTGATTGAATCCTAATTCATTGTCAAGTTTAATGGTTTGTTGTCAAAACTTCTGGATGATTGTAAGTTTTGAAAATCAAAGTGATGCTTTTGGTAAAAAATTTGTTACATGCTGCAATTCAAGTGGGAACGTAAATAGAGTGGAATACGTTTAACGCGAAAACGCTTTAGACGAAATATCAGTTAACACGAAATAATGCACTGATCCGGACGAACCGCTATGTATTTTCATGCATCTTTTTCTATTAACACGAAACGAAAATCGCTTAACATGAAAAGAGTTTTTCTTTTGGGAGAGGGAGGATATTGAAACTCAGCCAGCACTTAGGGTGTCCGACTACGTTCGGAACCGTGATTTTGCAAAAGCGCATAAATGGATATTTTTCATGATATTTAGTGTCACTTAGATTAGAATACATGTATAAAAATGTTTTAAGGACATTTTGAGGAAAAAAATTATTTAAATACAATATTGTGGCAAAAAATTCACTTAGAATAATCTTTTTTCAAAATGTTCTCCTTTTAGGAAAAATGCTTCTATTATAATAATATTTTGCCTGTATATAGCTCAGACCTCTCTACAGAGGCTCAACTAGAATTTTTGAAATATAAAACTTAGAAGTGGGTTTATCCATATTTTACGGCAACAGAGGGGGAAGCAATTTTAAGAAAAAAACGCCAATAATTATTTCAATTGTTGGTAACTCTGAAAATAATGTGAATTTTTCAAAAAAATCTAGTTGAGCCTCTGAAGAGGTCTGAGCTATATACAGGCAAAATATTATTATAATAGAAGCATTTTTCCTAAAAGGAGAACATTTTGAAAAAAGATTATTCTAAGTGATTTTTTTGCCACAATATTGTATTTAAATAATTTTTTGACAAAATGTTCTTAAAACAATTTTATGCGTGTATTATATAATCTAAGTAACACTAAATATCATAAAAATTATCCATTTATGGTTTTTTTTAAAATCACGGTTTTGAACGTAGTCGGATACCTATATGAGATATTTGCAAAAAATTCTGTATTATATTACTGTCATACTGTATTACTAGAAGAATTAATTGCAGTAAATAATGATAATCTGCGTGTAGCCCAGCGTTTCTCAAACTCTGGGGCACGCCTCCCCTTGGGGGCGTGACAACTCTACGAGGGGGGCACGAGCATGTCGAAAAGTCGAAAACAAAAAGTTATTTAAAAGAATTATTAATTTACTAAAAGTTAACAAACAAAATACATTCTGACATAATAAAAATAAGATACACATTTACACTGACACTGATACATTACACTTATAAATATATCAATTCTACACTATGTATTTTATAACTAATTTAACAGCACTAAGATAAAAAAAAAATCTTATTAATTACCAGCGACACCATGGACTTGTCATACATATAATTAAAAACAAAAATTAACACTTATCTTGATAATATTTTGTACCGTTTATAATTAATCCCTTAACTGCCAATTAAAACATGCAATTCGCTGTCCAATGCCAAACATTTTCCAGGTAGGCGCGCATATGTGATGTATAGGGGGGGGGGCGCAAAATAAAGAACTGAAATAAGTAAATTCTTTGCAAGCATTGTTGAGGTTCTTTAATTGCATTCTAAAGCCTTCGGAATAATTTTATGGATAGCAGTGCACAGAAAAGATCATACTTCGGAAAGGCGTATATATACGCGTGAGGAAATAAACGCTTTGGCTTAGCGAGACGCTAATATACGCTGGGGGCGCTTTTGAGGTTAAAGTCGTATCGTAGTTTTGGCGTCAAAGTATAGTATTATTGAATTCAATACATTGTTATTGTATGAGGGGGGCGCGAGGAAAATTATGATGAATATTGGGCCGCGGATATTGCAACTTTGAGAAACACTGGTGTAGCCCTAATTATGGCAGATAAAGACATTTTGGAGTTTGTTTAAAGCTCAAAATATATCATTGATGCAGATTCGGACTACAAAAATGAAAGGGATAATGCAGCTCCTGTACCCACATCATCTTAAATGATGAACATCATAAAAAGTATGCGAAGTTATTTAGACGCGGTGAAATGAATAACAAAATGGATGATTTCAAACAACTTGTTGATTATTTGATACTAAAAAACATCAGATTATTTTATTAAAACTTTACAAATGTTTTGTTTTTCAAAAAACTTTAAAATTTTGTATTAAATTTAATCAGATGTTTGTTTCAGGGATTTTTACAGAATCCATACATATATACACATAAATGTAAATCAAATTTACTTAAATGAGCTTAGTTTTGTTGAATGTATGCTATTTATTTTTTTTTTTAAATCCCTTATCACAAAATCCTTTTAACACGAAAAGATATTTCACGCCCTACAATTTTGTGTTAAACGATTTTCACTGTATATAAAACTCCCAGTTGGATATGCTTGTTGCAGAATATTTTCAAACCGAATAAAATAAAGAAAAATTATACAGAAAATATGGAAAATAATTAAGATTATTTTAACTCATTTCCAACATATTTTTTTCAAAATAAATAAATTTAAAATTAAACTTAAAAAAAAGCAAAAAAAAATCATTAAATGTTTTTTTTTTTTTTTTTTTTTTGGGCTAGAAAAAAAAAAATCGTGACAAAAAAGCTCATAAGTTCCGTAAAAAGATAAGTAATATATAAAATTATTTTAAATTATTATTCCAAAAACTTAATAAAAGTTATGTTTTGCAGAAACGTGAATAGTTGAGCAAATAAGCATCATTTTCTAAACCAAAGTAATTACAAGACTTTTTTATGTCTTTTGCGAATTGTAATTAGAATTCCTTAATAAGAGACCAAGATCGAAATGGTAAAATCACCACGATCATTAAAGATACTTTCAATTGAACTCCAATTCGAAATTTGAATTCATCCATGAAATAATGCTATTATCATTGCAGTAACTTCAAGGGAAATTAAAGCATTAGTTATCTGCTTGTGGGTAAAATTCAATAATTCTCAAGTACTTTTATTCTTTGAAGATGTTCGATTAAATTGAAGGACTCCAGAAGAAAACGAATTCGGCTGAAACTAATTGGTTTTCTTTCTCATTTTTATGGATTTTTTTTTCTTCTAAGTCGATTTTAAATAACTCTGCGTCATCTTTTTTTTTCTTTTGAAGAGATTTATCAATATACCTTATCAAGTTCAAATACTTAGACCGGAAAAAATTGAGTTACGAAACTTTGCTTGAAAATATTTAAATTAAAATTCTTCAAGCGTTTTAAGACTTACAACTTTGACTTGATTATTTTGTAATTTATCAATTTATGTTTCTTGGAGCATTATAATTTATATATGCTCCTATATTTTCTTCATTATTTAATTTTTTTTTTTTTTTTTTGAAAAACATATCATAACATTTTGTTTCATAGACCGGGATACAATAAATAGATTTGTAAATCTGGAAATGAAATTAATTTCCGCTTTCTGAAACTATAACAATTTTCAGAGAACAAATAACATTGTCTGGAAAAATATTCGCATGCGAAATTTGTAAGCAAATTATACCCTGAGTGAGTAGTGAACACTTTTTATAGGAATATATGTGTGTAATAATTCCATTTAAATATTCTCTCTGTGGAAGGATTTCATTTAATTTATGATGACCTTCAAACCTCCAAGACATCCATTGCGAGATAGTTACCTCATTAACTCGAATCTAAGCCGCACACCAAATTCTCGACATGTTTTTGTGCAAAAATAAAAATTGTAAAATGTTCATCGATATCCGACGCTTATTTTTTTTTAAATTAATGAGAAATGATAAAAAGTTAATAACTAAGCTTTACCAGTATTAAAAACTTACAAATTCATACATGAATCTATAATTACTCTAACCGTAAGTATCATGTTTCGAAAATGATTCGTCATTTCCAGTGTCAGAACCGCTTTCAAAATTGGTACAGGCGTCGTCATTTACGCACAGTGTCGTCTTCAATGCAATCGAATGCATTTGTTATACAACATTTTTAATGAATGTTAAAGAATTAATAAATTAATATTAAAAATAAAATAAAATAAATTCATTTTGTTGCGTTATAGATGTATATTATTTTCATCCCTATCAAACTTACAATGGCTGCTGCTCTGTTTCCATATTTTCTGCATATAAAATTGCCTCCCATTTTCATACGTGCGTCGTAGTGAAATCCTCTTGAGGCTATTGCTCTTATATTTGATGTTTAGGTGGTTAAAACAAAGCGTATACAAAAAAATGTTCTAAATACGAGCAGACAACGATGCTTAGGATAGACTGAATACTGGAGATAAACTGCAGCATGGAATAAGTCATCGATACAAGTGGCCAGAATGAACGGTTACATTTTTCCTTTTGAAAGGGGTGGAAATTCAATTTATCAAATCCAGCAAATGTTTTGTCTTCGATTCTAATTCACACTCGATTTTAAATAGTATTAACACTGGAAAAAAGGGCGGCTTAGATTCGAGAAATTACGATATATATATATCGTAATTACTCGTATTTAGATATATATATATATATATTTATATATATATATATATATATCGATTAGAATTATATTTACAATACAATTTATTTAATAATGTTAATTATGATAGATTTGGTTCACTACTTAGGTTTGTACTTAAAGAGAACTATATATATCATAAAGGTAACTATTATCAGCAGATTAAAGGATTGCCACAAGGTGGCCCTGCGAGCAACTGTCTTGCCAATTTATACTTACATTATTTTGAAAGTAGTTACATTAATAATTCTAAATTTTATATTTATCGTTATATAGATGATATAATCATCTTTGGCAAACAAGCCAATTTTATACCTAACATTAATTTTTATCCACAATATCTTAATTTAATACAGACAAATAATAACAACAATGAAGCAAATTTTCTTGACATACATGTCAAATTATATGAAAATGTAATAGTTTCTAATATTTATGATAAAAGAGAAGAATTTAATTTCAATATTATAAAAGTTCCTCATTGGGAGAGTAATGTACATGTTTCTATATTCAGAAATATTGTTATTAATTATATACAACGTAATAAATTTCTTGTGTCAAAAAAATCAGACATTATAAATAACTATACACATTTTACTAAATATTGCTTAAATCAGAAATACCCAATTTATTTTATTAATAGTTATATAAATAAAGCTATTC
>BMAV01020081.1:0-12003 GCA_019973955.1 Trichonephila inaurata madagascariensis
TTTAAATTTTTTTAAAATGCTGAAATTTTTAAATGGATGAAATTTTAGCAATGGGGATTGGAAAGTGTAAGCTGAGAGGAAAAAGTAATCTTAATTTTCATGGCAAGATCTCTAGAAAACTTACCCGTTAACCCTAATATTACATGATTGAGATTTGGAATCAAAGTTCACAAGAATTTCGATATATTTACGATGGATATGTTTTAAAAAGTTGATGGAAAAATTTGATCCAATTGTAAATGTTTTAAAATTTAAATTTTAAAAATTTTTTTTATGCGTGGTTAAATTACTAAATTTTAATGCAATACTTTTATATATAGATACATGTAAGCTACAATTCCAAAAAATGCATTTTAATTATATGGAATGAGAGAGAGAGAAAATGCGTCACTTTTATCATAACAATAACTAAGTACTTTTTTGTCAAATATCTTTAAATTCAAATCTAAAAATTCAAGTTTGTTTGAATTAGAATTAGTCTTTTACAAGTTACGGTAGTTAGGGGGAATGTAATATTTGATTTAAACTGGTTATTTTCACCAAAAACACTCAAATCATCTATATAAGGATAAAAAAAAAAAAAAAGAGGATTAATAATCATCAATATGGACTTTTCAAAAATGGAAATAAATTTCTGCCAAAAAGCTATAATCAAGACTATGTTGGGCCAAGTCTCTTAACATACTTTTACGAATTTTGATTGATCACGATGAAATTTTCTTGCCGTACGAGTTTAACATGAGAATTAAATTTTTTCCAGTATCCTCAACATCAACGGAATGAAGTTTTTCGAAGTCAAATCCGTCTACAGAAACTAATACTACTACTTTTTTTGCAAAACATATAAAACAAATATATATATATATATATATATATATTTTGTGTTTTTTGTTTTTTTTTTTTTTGTGGAAGCAATATATACATATAAAGCAGTTCTCAGTTTGTGCTATGTTTATTATGTGTTGAAGCATCTATTTTGGAGGTTAGGTATTTCATTCATCTAGAATTTTTAAACATGCAACTATGTGTGCTCCGTCGCTAATTAATTGCGCAATACAGTTTTAAATGCTATCAAATTTCTTTAGATTTACAATTTATAAGCCATATAAATACAGATAATTAATACAAAAGAAAAAGTAAACATAGAAAAAAAAATATCAGCTATTTTACGAAATAAAAATAACTAATTCACGTAAAATATTTCTGAAAGAAGTAGTGCCTCTCACATTTGCAGAAGAAAAGCAAGGTCATTTCATATTCATCGATGAAAACTTTCCAAAATGAACCGCGATATCTCTTTTTGGGGGGCGTGGCTACAGCGGATTGGTTAGAGGGACACTTTGAAACTCATCTTTAAAAGGAAATTTTCCCCAAGTTAGAACAGATTTGATTATCAAATTACAAGGATAAATACATTTTTACCATTCAAATTTAATTATTTATATTAAATTTTTAAGATATTATTGTGCGAATGCATTTTAAACATAGCGAAATGTAATAAAAAATAAAAACTTCCAGAGAAATATTTAAAGTTACTAAGTTACTACTTAGTTATTACTAAGTTACAGTATAATGAAATGTATGAACAAATTTCAGGGATTTGTATTTTAGAGTCCAATAAATATTAGAACAGGTGCAATTACAATACAGTTAATTAGTTCCATTAATGTAATTAAAGATAAATACTAGAAGTAAAATAAAAAAACAGGATACAAAAAAAATAAAGAAAAATAAATACAAGTAAAAAAATTTAAAACCCTTTATTCAAAGGGTAAATGTCAATTACCTTTGGGTTTAGTCCAACCAAATAAAAAATTTAAAGATTTTAGACATTTTTCTAAATTGTTTGATTTTTTTAAATTTTTTTTAGTTTTTTTCAATTCTTTCAATCAATTTTACATATGCTTTTTTCCTTTTTATATTTCATGAACGCCTAATTCTCTGGATTTCAAATTTATTATTTATTTACTCTCGTTTTGCCAAACTTATTTTTTTTATTGAAAATTTCTTATTTCATTCCAGAACAGTGGTGGATACGAAAGGGGAAGGGGTCCGGACCCTCCCCAAAGCCCTAGATTTTTTTTTCCGATTGATTATAATCCTATGAATGTAGTACATAAAAATTTAATTGTTTGTTATTAATAATTAATACTAATTATATATTAAAAAATTAATTTTTTTTCTGTTTTCTGATCCCGAAATTCGACATAATCAAAAAAAAAAATATGTTGATCAGCGTATTAAGACACGAAAATAACTTGACTCTGGACCCCTTTTGAAAAATTCCTGGGGCGCCATGTTCCCCCATATTTTTAGTACAAAAATGCTAAATTATTGATAGACTGAATCCCACTTTACCTAGCATTTTAAACGCTTAAAATATAGTGTGGATGGAAATTTATTTTTTTTAAAAGAATTTTTTTTTAACAGAATAAAGAACTTTCAGAATAACTTATTAATAAAAACACGTTTAGCTCAAAAAATGAAACCTATTACCCCTTCTTCATAAATCAATATATTTCAAATACCAAGAGGATATATCTCGTCATTTTTCTCCCTTTAATTTACAGTAAAAACTTTTTTAAAAAGATACAAAAGAAACACACGCTTGCTTTTTTCACTCAACTCAAAGGGTACCGTATGAAACGAAATGACACCCCCCTTTTGGCCCTTTCGTGGGGTCAACTCAACAATTAGGGTTTATCTTGGGGCGGTCAACGCCTCGAACAGCTGGCGTGTGCCGGCGACAGTTACGGGAGGGGGAAGGGGGGACTATTTTGTGAACACGACACCCAAAGGTCTCCCCGCGTGCCGTAACCCATCTCTCATTCTCCTGTTTTATGGTATTTTTAACAATGGCTTACGCAGGGGTTAAAGGTAGGGCTAAATTGCTCAATCAACGTTAAATTCGGTTTTTTTCATTACAACTACTAAAATTTAGATTGCATTAACTTGAATCATAGCGAAAAAATAACTGGTATTTAGTATAGTGCCTATTTCATCACGTAAATATGAAAAAGATGAAGAATTACACAAACACATACACGAGTATGTAGATATATTCCTAAAAAATATCAGTCAGAATAAGCATAAGCGAATAAAGTTTTAATCTGAATGTATAAAAAAATACAATTAAACCAACTGTACTAAGTTCTGGAATATAAAATAGAACATAATAAAAAAAAAGTGTGTGTGTGTGTACTTATGTATGCACGTAAGAAGTTATACTTCTTTGGTGTAACAAGATTAAAATCTTTCTAAAAATCTTGAGCAGGGCAAGCTGGGCCAAGGATGAAAGGCAGTCGCGAGCAGAGTTGAACAATACTAACCTTAAGTCAATTGGACGACCCAAACCCGAGATAATCCGGATTTAAATAAAGTTAAAGCTTACCCCGCACAGGGACAATAGGACCAAGAACATGGGGGTCGGCCCGGAGCTGCATCTGGAAGATGAGGGTAGAACCGAAAGTCACACCTGAGACCTCATATTGAATATCTCGGCGTGAAGAATCGTACCTGAAAATTAAGACATCCGCCTGAAAAGCTTATGGTCCTTTTAAAATAATTAAAACATTTAAAACAATTAAACAAAATAAAAGCAAGGGCACCCAGCAACTCAGAAACTCTGCCTGGTTGTGAGGAAACACATAGGGAATACATTCAGACCTGTCAGGAGTCTGTAGTTGCAAAATAGGGCGGCACTGGCTCGAAAAGAAATCAAAGCTAACTCAGCCGGAGAGGGGGACAACTGTGACGTAAATGGTCACGTACATCCCAACTTGTTGATACACAAAGTAGGTGGTGATCCTAAGGTTTCATCCCTTCTACCTCACCGCTAATATCGGGACGTCATCAAGATCGAACCCCATAGAAATAACATGGCGATTCTCTATTTTAGTGATAACGCTCCCCAGGCCCACTATCTACACATGAGTTATAACAGATGAAAAGAGCTTAACAGGGAGAACCTATAGTCGAGTTTCATTAGCATAGCTCAAAATCCTCCGGAGCTATGCGGGATTTAAGAAACTACTAAAACTTTAAACTTTTAAAATAATTTTTAAAAATGTTAAATATGGGTGAAAGAAATGGGGCTATGGTCTGAAAAATATATCTAAGATGCTCATAGGGAGAACAATCGAATTCAGCTGGGTGCGGTTGACCAGGTGACATAGGATTCGAGTTATTACTGGGGAAGCCCTGTAGGGGGAGCACCGGAAGGAACCAAATCCACGTAAGACTGGCGCTAATACGAAAATATGTCCCGGAAAACGAAAAATCAAATTTTAAGCTCAGATTTCCTTAGGGGGATTTTTCTAGTCTCCATAGGATTAACATGGGGAGCACGATATTTTGGTGTAAGCCCTCCCATCACTACACAATGGGAAATGGGAAGTAGATGACTGGATGAGTCTCGACGAGTTGAGGAGCAGTTGAAGTTCAAATCTCAAGTTCAGAGACAAACGGGCTGGAGGCCTATTGTGAATTTAAACAAATTTAAAGTTTAAAAACAATTAAAAAACTATGAAAGAAATAGCCCACTATAAGCATGAAATTATAACTGGAAGAGCAGATGCAGAGGGATCGAATAGGCCAGGTCGAATGAACTGCCGGAGCTTGCGTGCCGAGATATTGGCAAAAAGATGTAGAAGGGGAATGGCACCTGAGGGATGCGTCCCCAGCAGATATGGTTTATAACAATAGTTGTTTGATCTCCCAAATATCAGTCCTAACACCAAAAAAGTGGCATGTTAAAATATTAGACAACATAATTTACCTTTCCCAAACGCGCAATAAGTGTAACTTCAAAAATGTGATAAAAAATATATCAGATACAAGATTTTTTTAAAAAAATAATACATTTACATATTGCTCATATATATATATTTTAATTGTAGGGGAAATTAAAGTAATTTTTTTATTATTTAATCCTTAAGTTGTAAAATTTTATGTAAATTCATATAAAAACGACGGTAATATTTTATTTAGAGGCCACAATATGTATGAAGATTCTTAATTATATATATATATATATAAAATATAATAATATTAACTTATTACTTCAATTTTAATACAAACATACATATCTAAAATTTATTTTTCGCTATCACAATTCATTTGAAAATTCCGTGAGTTTCCATATTTTTTTTTTATTACATCACATATAATTTAAATGTTTCTCTCTCTCTATCTCTTTTTATTTATTTATATATATATATTTTTATTATTATTATTTTATATTTCAAAAATATGTATTCAGCATTTCTGTACTGAGGAAAAGAAAACAATAAACTGAATCAAAATTACGGAATGTCATTTTTTTGTGTGCCTTTTAAATTTAAATTAAACAACTAGAATTTCACCTGCAATATATATAAATGTACATGATACATCGTATTTAAGAAACTTTTTCTAATGAATAAAATTTGAAGTGTGTTAGACATTTAGAAATAAAGAGCATATTTACATATTATTTCCTTTTTATTTTATATCATTGTGTGCACAGAATAAACCATGAAAAATTAATGTTTCTCTTCGGTGTTGGACAAACTGATGGAACTGATGAATTTCCCGATTATTACAAGTATTATTCATCAAATATATTTTGAAAACTTTAAGTCAATCGGTAGTAAAATACATTTATTTAAAATATTTATTAAATTACTTTCATATATGAAATAATTTTCATTAATAAATTTTCCAGACTGACAAAAAATATATTTTGTTTCGGAAACTGGTGTTAAGATATTTATTAATATTTACACTTCACAAAAATCTTAAATTTTTATAATTGAAAACAAGAAAAAAATCTAGAATACTTTGAAAGTACTATACTGTTCGAATTAATTGGGACAAACAAATTTTCTTGTCTGAGTTGGTATGTGATTACCAACGATGTCCCAAAACAAAATCGTTTATATCTGCCTAGAGGTAGTGTGATGGATAAACTTTGACTATAATTTTACTCGTTTGACTGGTTTTAGTGTATCAGTAGTTCAGTTGTGAGCATTTCAGTGTGGCAGCTGGTAGTTATAATTTTGTGTTTTGTGATTCACGCATTACTTTTGCTTGTTCAAAGACGGATATTACTCAGAGAGGAAGCGTTCTAAAATAATCGCTATTAATGAACACGCTTCTGTGACTGTGAGAGATATAGGTACGGTAGTAGAAGTGGGCAAATCAAGTGTCTCAAGAATTTTAAGAACATTTCAAGATTCCGGAACATCCTCTCCAAAACGAAAAGGAAAATGTAGGGACAAGCAGAAAACTTCTCCAAGAACTGATAAAATTCCAATAAGAAAAAGCAAAATAAATGCAAAAAAGACAAGCACATACATTCGAAAGGATTTATTGAGTTATGGGGTTGAATTGAGTACCTCAATTGTACGCAAAAAGCTTATGTAAGTTGGTCGTAAGGCAACAAGCCCGAGAAAAAACAATTTCCAACTCGGAAAATGATAGGAAAACGTTTAGCATTGGCCAAAAAATACCGATCATATACTGTTAATGACTGGAAAGAGGTAATTTTCAGTGATGAAACACATTTATTTGTGCAGGAATACAAATCAAAAAGTGCAGTAAGACCCGAAGCTGAGCGAAACTCTGCTACCAGATCATTTTCTACCGATTGTATAACACCCTTCTAAAGAAATGTTTTGGGGGTTTTTTTTCACAACAAATGTGGCACTAGAAGTTTAGTTCCTCTAAAAGGCATGATGAATTAATTCTGTTAAATGCATAGAAATATTACGCAGTAGGAATGCTCAATTCATAAAAACATTTGACGGAACATTTCAACATGACTTGGCTCTATTAATCTGATTCGAAGTAGTTCCGAACTTTTTAGCGGGAAAAATCAAACCAAGTGCTTGATTGTACAATTGCTTCACCGAACCTAAATCCTATTGAGAACTTACATAACATATTCTCAAGAATCCCGTTCAACTAGATGAATTGTTCAACAACAGAAAACAAACAATAAAAATTGCTGCACAAGTGTCCTTCCTCGATGATAAAATCAAAAACATGTGCGCTACACTAGTGGAGTCAATGTCAAAACGTGTTCAAGAGGTCATTTTGCCTATAAGAGGACATACCTTTACTAATATGAAGATTTTTCAATCTACTGAAGATATGTAATGATTAAAAGAGCTAAGTGCTTAGAAATAATCGGTTTTTTGTTTTTGTTTTTTTCAATTTGTCCCAATTAAATTGAACAGTATAGTAGAACGCAATAAAACAGTACATGTTATTTTCATTGATATATTTCCATTTTATTTCTTTTCACACTCTCCTCTCTTCCAATCGATATACTTTTATTTCTCGTTAATGCTGTTTTGCAGACTTTGACAGTAAAATCGATAAACTATTTTGACAGAAATTAGTCAAAAATCCTTTTACACGAAAGCGACATCCATTTCAGCTTCCTCTAGCTAATGTACACAATAGGAAAGAAACGTTCACAAGAAGTTTTAGATCAGAGAAATTGCGCTTTCCTTTACAAGCTAAATACCTCATGTAATATTCATGATCAAACCGCATTTCTTTACCACCATTTTACATTAAGTCAGAGGTTCAAGAGAGGCAAAAGGAAATGGGATAAAAAGAATTGTCTGCTACACACACAGAAATCGACTTGACGAAAACCGATGTATATTGCGTATTAGAAAGGCTCTTTCACACAATTCTGACATCTGAAAAATCTCTTTCTCTGGGGCCAATTGTCTAACTTATCGATTACATTTTCATTGGGAAGGATTTGGGAATAAATTCATTATTCGAAGAGTATAGTGCAATCAATCTAAATAAAATATATACCTAAACATGGTAAAAAAAAAAAGACTTAATAAAATAGTAAAAACGATCAAATTTATCAGTATGTTATTGAAAGTTTTCAAAAATCTAAAAAAGATTATTTAACCGAAAGATTTATTCAACCCCAGACTTCATCAATTTGATGGAACCTTTTAATATAGTTTAAATAATACCCTTCGATATCATGATACGCTATTGCAATTTCTAATAAGAAATCAATGGACCATTATATATTTATTTTTTATCTTTTTTCCATAGCGTTATCTTTTACTCTGTAAAACACATATGCATCATTAATAAAAATTATATTTGTGAAATCTGTACATCCAAAAAATACTTTTCTAAAATACTTAATTAAATATATGAATTATCATATTTTCTAATAATTTTTACATAGTTTTTTAAACATTTTGTTTTAGCTTTTACTCAGCAGGTAAACACTGAGGAAATGTTAAATTCTGTTTTTTATTCAAAGTATGAATTCAAATCTTAACATTAAATTAAACAAATGACATGAGGTATAAAGTATTTACCTCTCAAAGCTTTTCTTGCATTTGAAATTGTTGAAGAGGTTATTAAAACATCGTGATTCAAATGAAAATAAACCAGAAAAAAATAGGCAGATACTATGCAACGTTATTTGCACACACACACGAAAAATTTGTAACGAAAGTACACCTAAATAAAAAGTACTTATATTTCAGGGGCTGGATGGTACAAACATTGAAATTTTTTGTATAAAAGAAACACATACACTTAAAAATATATTCTTTATAATTATTGCAACCACAGTCCACAGAAAATTTGAAATCACTGAGTCCCAGGATAAGTCAGCCTTGGTAACTGATTGGTCATGGTCACGAACTCATGGCGAGCGTTGTCAAGTCATGGGTTCAAGCCCTCGAGTCGTAAAAAACAGGGCCGCTTTTCCGCTTAGGCACGCTAAGCCCGTGCATAGGGTGCAAAAGATTTGGAGATTGGGGAAAAAATTGGTGGAGCGAAAGAAAGAGAATAAAATTTAAATTACAGCGAACGTCCCACCACTTAGTGAATAAGAAGCATTTGCCCCAAGAGAGTCAAGATAAATAGGCGAAAAGGGAAAAGCTTGTTTGATGTTGATATTCATCAAAATGTTTTGCAAGGTTGATTTATGAGTTAAAATTTTCTTAAAAAAATAATTTTTTTTTCGAAAAACCTTCGTTGAAAAGGGTACAATGATATTGACTCCAAAAATGGGGCCCCAAAAAAAAGCAAAAAGCGACAAAAAAAAGATGAAATTTAAAAAGTTGAAAAAGTTAAACAATAATTCCAAACTTTTCCCTTAAATAATGATTTTACAAAAGGGGGGTGACCCGGAGCCAAAAGAAGAAAGAAAAAGAGGGGCCAAAACCCATATACTACCCTTTTTCCTTTCGACTTACCAACAAGGAGCCCCAACAGGTGTTATAGTGGGGAACCCCAAACCCCAAAACAAAAAAAGGGAAAAAGGGGGAAAGAAAATCGTTTTGAAATAAAATAGGAAAATTTAAAAAACAAGGAGGAAGGGGGGCGGGGAAAAAAGGGGTTTTAACATTGAAGTGTCAAGACGAGGGGGGGGTTAAAACGGCCGTTTAAAAAAGATTTTTCGTGTAATGCACGTTAAAAAAAAGGGGGCGAAATTCCCGGGGTTTTAAATTTTTGAAGGGGGAGGGGGTCCGCAAAATTGTGTTCAAAATTATGAAGTCTGTCACCAAACCCCTTTTGCGCTTAGAATACACGAAAACCCAAATCAACCCCAGCTAAATCCCCAAAATTTTTCTTCAGTGTATTTGAAATACTTTTTGTTCCAATAATAGAATAATGGAGTTTCTTTTGATAAATGTTAGACAACAAAGGTAAAATTTTTAGGAAGAACGGTTCCCTTTCCCCAGAGGGAAAAACTTAAATTGTGTTTAATTTTTTGTTGTTTTTAGTTGGTTTTAATTAAATATTTAAAAAATTTTAAAAAAAAAAAATCATAAACTCTTTATGTCAGTTCTTGAGGTCTTATACCCAGTACAATGATAGAAGTTTTTTTTTTTAAAATAAAGAGTTAATTAATTTAAAAATAGGGGAAAAAAAATTTTTTTAAAAAAGTACTTTTGAAAATGATGTATCCCCTAGTCGCTGAAATTTTGACCTTTTATCAAATTTTTTTGGCTTTTTATTGCCGGGGAAAACTCGAACTTTCCCAAAAGTCGTTTAACTGATGGGGAAAAGGGAAAAAACGAAAGATAATTTAGTTTATTGCAGCAATTTGGCCAACGCCAAAAACCCAATTTTAATATTTTTAAATATTCTTTTTAAACTATACATTTGTATATTTTGAACTGGGAAAAAAAGGGGAAAAAAACGAAAAAGGGGTTTAAAAGATCCTTAAATTTTACGAAACTCTAACATTCATTTTTCTTTACTTTAAAAGCAAAAGTTTGAATAAAATTTTTTCGCCCTAAAAAAAAAAAAACCAAAAAATTTCATGAAGAAGGGAACATTTCAGATGATGAAGTCTAACAGGATGAAAATATAAGAGCGTAATATAAAGCATCCCATTTTATTTTTTGGAGATAAAATGTATTTATTTTAGGCTAAACATGATAATGTTCCATGCATGTTGTGCCTCATAATGGGGAAATGGGAGCACAATATTTAATAAATTAAAATTGTTAGTATTTAAAAATATGTGCATTAACATATATACATATACTCCTTTTTCAATTTGTGTTTATTTGCATTACTTTTCTTCCTTTTAAATATGTTATATTGTTGGTTTTGTTTGTATTTTGTTTTTAATAATTATTCTTTTGATATTTTTGGATGTATTTTACATTTTTTATTCATGTATAAATATATATGTAATCGTTTTTTGTGCGATCCTTTTGAAATTAAATTCGTGTTATGAAAAAATCGGAAATAATAGGAACATATTTTGAAGGTAAAGAGGATACATTAAAAAGGGCAATTTAAACTGTTTTTTGGTCATGATCATCTTGTTAAGATACGTCATTTGAAGAATAGAACCTCAAATTTATAGTTATTTTATTACACATTGGAAGAATTTTGTTTTTGTTGATGTAATGCAGATAAGGGCAATGAAATAAAAAAAATTCGTGTCAAAAGAAAATATTGAACCTTAGTTCATGAAAAGTAACAAATGAATACAAAAGATAATTTTTATTTAAGAAATGTTCTTCTTGTTTAAAATCTAAATGTTTTGAGGATTCAATTAGTTATTTTTTGAAAGTGATAACTTCTTTACGGCGTTTTGTTGGTGAGTGAACTTGAATGAACGTCATGCTCGGGTTTGTAGCGCTCATTCGGCTTTTTTCGTCTTAAGTCGGAAATCCTGCTCAAGGTCGTCCGCGACACGCGCCCCCTAAAAAGACATATGACCAAGGAGGGACGTTTCCTCCCCACCACCCAAAACAACATGAAACGTGGTAGTCTGTCCCCTTCGCCCCAATACGCCGTGAAAATTCCTATAATCTTACATCTTATCTATAGCTTCGATCTAAGTGGGGCTCTTCCCCCCCTTTTCCTACAAATGGCTGGATTCTTTCTAATCCTAGTAGAAGCATGGAAATGAAACATATAATATTTTTAAAAAATAGGCTTAGAGAGATAGAGAAATCCTACTCTAAAACTAAACTTAAAATGTAGAAAAAAGGACAATTTTTATAGAACTAAGTAAATATTATAATTATCATTAGCAATATTGCAGTGAACTTAAGAATAAAAATCCACTTTTGTAAGTGAATCAGAACACCCATGAACAAATAGTTCAATTAATCACATAATTACTTAAATATACTTTGAGTCTAAAATGAAAATTAAAGCAATTAAAAGTTTAAAATAATAAAATTAAATATAAAAGGTATTCAGAAAAAGTTACATTAAATAATTTAAATACAATAAGACAAGTAAAATTAAGAAGACTTACCTTGCAGCAGCACATGATATACATGTACAAAACTGCCATACAATGACAAAAGAACTAGTGTAAGCTAGAGATTATGTGATATAAAACTTCTGATTAAAACCTTTTTAAAGGTTTTGACCTAAATACTCTCTTCCCGATCAACTACCTGTCTTACTATCCCTTTGCTTAAATTAATTCATGGATAGAATTGAATATTGTTAAATGGAACAAAATTCCAAAGCCGGTTGGCTTTT
>BMAV01020082.1:0-17457 GCA_019973955.1 Trichonephila inaurata madagascariensis
TCACTTGTGGATACCCCTATTTGCAAGGATTTAAAAATAGTGCGCATCCTTTTTCTGCGGCAATTCAAAAGAAAACACTTTCTTATTTCCCCATTCAACCAATACTGCACTCCGTTGATTATGGTTTTGAATAGTTTTTTTATTTTACTGCAACTCTCTGCGCATGCGTTCTGAAACCGACTATATCTGTCAATCACTTCTAACCACACCCCGTTGCTATAGTAACGACGGGTTATCTTTACAAACTTTACCCTTTTTAACGTCATCCGAGTTGCAAACAACGCCATCTGTTGGATAAAGGTAGTTTTTGAAAATACGGGCGTGGCCTTAGGCATTTTTTAAAGAAATAACTTGAGATCTCAGACCTAAATCCATACTATCTTTTAAAGGGCATACGTTTGGGAGTACATACAAAAAATTTCAAGATTCTATCTTTAACAGAAAAAAAATCTTTAGGGCTTAGAAAACACTTATACCTTCAAAATTAAAAGTGTAAGAAAAAAAGCATTTAAAGTTTGTAAAGGCATAAAACAAAAACTTTTAATACCTGTTAAGCTCTAATTTTTTAATATGTTATTTAGTGATGTAATTTCTACATTAAAACACTACTTTAATTTAATATAACTGAAAACATTTTCTCTAATTCAAAAAATATTTTTGCTTAATATCGATAGCATTTGTGTTACCTCGACAGGTTATTCAGCTTAATCCTAACCTATTATTTTCACAAAAGTTTTGAAACACAAAGCATTTAAAACTATAATAATACTACTAACTTAAGCTAAAAAATCGCCAGTTTTGGGTACATAAATTAAATTTTTCAGTTTAATTTGGGGCAGTTTAGCAAGTTTGAGTGTTTGTGGTGTATTATATAGTACTACAGTATGTTTACTATAATGGAGTTTGTGTGTGTGTGTGTGTGGTATATAATGGAAATATTCAGTTTTATCTGCAATACTTGTATTCAGAATACTTATATTTGGAAGTCTAATTGCAGTATCAACTGAGGGCGTTTTTAGAAGTATCATTTTCAGTAGTATTCCATCCCTTCCAAATATTGTATCTCATAGCAACCTGAGGAACTTTTGGCTGTGGCATTTTCTCAACTGAAAAAAATTGATAATAAAACTTCTAAGTTGTATAAACTGTTTTTAAACAAAAATTGGCCTTGAAATCAATCTGAATTAAGTAACTATGACAACTCAAAACATAATGATGCTGAAATGATTTTAGTAATGAAAATTGAAGTTAATAACCATTTCACACTGAAAGAGTTCATTGTACTCAAAAATATTTCTAATTACTTTAAGAGTGCTTTAAAATGAAACCGAAACCAAAACCTAAGCTCAGAAAACTTTTATGGGGTATTTTTAGACTTGTAGGGTACTGTAGTCTTAACAGGTAATTTCGATTTTTCCCTCCCCCTTTTATATTTTCTGTGCCAGACTTATTTATATTGTTAACTAAGGACTTGATTTTCCTAAGAATAAATTTAAAAGTTTAGGTCATAAAATTATGATAACACAACCGATTGTGCTTGAACTTATTAAAACAGCTTTAAGTTGTGCATGTGGGAAATCTATAATTCCTTTTTAAAGTATTATCAACAACAGTAAAAGAAGAGTTAAAAAATTTTTTAATTCTTTATTTATAGTTTCTTTTATTCTTCACTTAGTTCAAGTATAGAATATTTCTTATCCAAAATTAAATCTATGAACAATATTTAGATTTTTGGTGAGAAAAAGGTAGAATGAATTGTTACTTTTATGACGAAAATTTGATGCTTAAGATAATTAATTCTTATGTTCAAGATATCAGGAAAAGTGGCATTGTCCGAAATATTTTCAATGGAGATATTTTTATTTCTATGAGTCAGCAAAAAAGGCATATAAAGACGCTACAGTGCCAAATCAGACAACCCAAAGTAATCGAAAGCTTACGTCCCCACCAATGAAAAACAATAATTTCCCTTGAGCGTGTACAAGAGAAATACCCGAGGCAATTTGACGAGTCTGACTATCTTTAGTGTTATACACCGGTAATCCATTTTGAGTCTGTTTATTGTCTTGCTATCGCTGATTTGTAAAGAAAATAATAATGGCTAGGCGGTTAAAAAAGTGTAAGAAAACGAAAAATTTGGCCAAAGAAACAAGTCTGCCTGAAACGGAAGAAGAGGAAAAAATCGAATTTGACATTGCTGCTTCGTCGCTGGCAGAATTACTTCGCCTTGCTGAAGAATACGTCCCTGATCCATCCAAAAAAACTATGGTAATGACTAGGAGAGAAATGAATTTGTATATAAAAGAAAAAATGACAGAATCCACACACAAACCTCCAGAAATAAATCCTTTTATAGATTTGCACAAACAATGTAGGATACTGCGAAAAGAAGTTGAAGAAAAAGAACAACAAAGTGCAGGGAACTAAAGGATTTCAGGATATGTACAAAAAGTAGTTAGAGGTTTGCTGCAGCTTACCTCGGATTGAGCCAAAGGGCCAGCGAAAATCGTTGATATAGAAAGAGATTCAGTGCCAGAAAGAAAAGAGATTGAAGGTGTTGACTTAACTTCCGATTAAGCTACAAAATATGTCCAAATTGCCAGTTTGCACCACTGGCTCTCATTTATACATGAGATAAATTGAAATATCCCTGAAGAAAATTTGTTCAACTGTTCTACGTATTTATTTGTTATCTCGCATTCAAATGTTAATTTTTTTTTTGTTTTTTGCTATTTCAGGAAAATAATTTTGTAATAAAAACTTAATTTTATAAATGGAGATGTTTTAAGCATTTAAGATCCATTTTGAAGAATGTTATGGAATACTGAAAATAGTGACACTTAATAATTTTCACAATGGGATTCATTAGAATAAAGCACTAGCTCAAGTATGTTCTCATTACCTTGATTGTGATTCATAATTCTTTGGCTAGTAACTACCCAAATAATAATTTAAAATTGGAACTAACCAGTTGATAAAAATTAAAATATGGGCCATGTGAGGAAGTTTATTTGTTAAATTGAATGAACTTTTCATCCTTTTATTTCTTGGGTTGGCTTAACGAAATGTTTTAAATTCAAATTATCACACTTGTATTAGCAATATTATATGAAATGAAGCACATATACGGTGCATAGGACACATGTGAAATCAGGAGTACCAACCTGTGGCATTGTTAGCGACAGTACAATAAAGAGTACCAAAAAAAATAGTTTTTGCATAGTTCTCAGAGATATATAGCATTTGAATTACTAATTGGCAATATGTGTACATTATTCAGTTGAAATAAACAGTATGGTAATAGTTACTACCTTATATTTACTTTTTTATCTACTATGTTTTCCGAGTTTTAATTTTTAGTAAATATTGTACATTTATGTGGATTTTATAGTCACCAGAAGTTGAATGAGCAAGCTATATGCAAGGTCTATATTGGCGTAGAGTAATGATTTTTGCTTTTCATAATCCAGTTCACTAAGCTATGAAAATTGATTTGTCTCAAAACTTCATGTTCATTCATTAAGTTTTAAGTATGAAATCTATATATCGTAAAGTTGTCGCTTAAAATTAGATTAAAGACCTATTAATTTTTATTAATAAAGAAACAATGTATGTGTGTATGAAGTTTAATTTAGTCAAAAGTATAAAACAGACATAATGTGAAGAATTAGGAAAAGGATAATGTTAAATGGCAGCTGGAGATGGAAAATGTAATTTTTACATCATTACAATACTCTTTAACTTAATTGTGTTTATCAGTTGAATGCAAATTTAAATTTGAAGAGATAAATATGTACATATTTAAGATAAAAAATTGTGACTTGCTCATTTTATGTAAGTATTTTGATAGTTTGTGATTTTCTGTAGAGAATTTCTGTATTGCACCTCTTTTTTTGGCTCATGTATTATCACAAGTGTTGCAATACTTTTGTTAAAAAATTTTTATATGTATATTTGTGATACTGATTTTCAACTGTAAGCATTCTGAATATTTATGTATATATTCTCTGTTATCTTTAGTCATAGACTTGCATTTAGATAATTGAGTTATCATGCAAATTGAATTTCACTTTCATCAAGGTATTGTAACAAACTTTTCAAGTAAATAAATTTTGTATGTGCAATTTAATAGATTTTAATTCTCAATGAAAACAAATATTTTCATGTATTATTATCTGATACTGATTAATTTTGTATGTATTCACAGTATTTTTCTTACGTAATTGCATACATATATACTTTTATATTGAAGTGAACTATGTAAAAAATCACAAAACCTGCTTTTTGAGCTTTTAAACTGGTAAATATGTATACTACTCATGAATTTACTCATCTGTTTTTTACAATTGAGGCCAATGGTGGCGTTTGCTTCCTCCACAGGTTATCCTCAGGCTGGACAAGACCGACTTAGCCTTTCATCTTTTCAGTGGGTCGATAAATGAGTACCAAGGTTGCTTGGGGACCAAAACATTGAGGGTTTTGCTTCAGATTGACCACCTGATTGGGACATCTGCTTATGCACCTCAGCGCCCAATGGTCACGTGTACTTTTAATTCATCTTCAAATTCTTTGGAATTTCAAAGGACTTTGATATTCTAAAATTGTATTTAAAAAAATACTTTATAAAATTTTGAATCGTCATTGTCAAACCAGTATCTGACATTTTGACTATTACAACTAGTTTACTGATTAAATGTTCATATAAAAAGCTGGTATGTGACAAATTTTCACATACCATATTTTTTTATCGACCAAGTTACATAGGAGTTTTTTTTATGAAAAAAAAATTAGTTAACCTTTCAAAATGTTGAGAACAAAAGGTTTGCATAACAGATATTGGTTTGACTGGGACAATATCTAATCACATAAATTTAACCCATTGTTGTCAAATACAACTGTGAAATCAAAATAAAATCAATATATACGTTATAAATTAAACAACATAACAGTATAAGTTAACGACATAATAAAATAACACAATAGGTATTTGCAATAGACCTCATAACTTTGAGCTTCCCCCAAGTGATGAAGACTACTCTTGAGCCGGCACAACCTGTCCAACTACGGCACCGAAAAAAGAAAGCAGGAGAACTAAATTGAATGATTTAACGTGCATCAGTCTCCTCTGCACTATGGGTCTTCAGTGGTATCATGACTCCAACTCGTGACACTTTGACTTCGAGACCATAAATAGGCTACAGATCCTTGAAAGGAACCGGTTTGTAGTAACCATATGTGCCTGGCCATTTTTAACCTCCGTGGCGTAGGCACTTAAAAGGTGTCGCCTCTCCTCACTATTTCCGACCCCCCCCCTTCTCTTTCAGTTCTTACCTTGCCAGATTTGATTCGTGAGAGATTTTCCCTTATCTCTCTTGCTCTTTTTATTTTCTTAGTCTTTGCACTTTCTATTATCCACTACCTGTGGACACCCCATCTCCCGAACGCGACTTTTGAAACAGTCAAAATTTCAAACACCCTTGGCAAGGTTGGCACACACAGCTGGGCAACAAAATATGTTTCCGCGCATTCGCTCTGCACCCATATCACATAGCGGTAGTTTGGAAGCTTGATAAAATGGAATTTGAGCAAGAAAAAGTACAAAGAAATAATTTTGTATCTCAATTGCAGGAATTTTATCCTTACTGTATATTGAAGAAACGAATAAATCCATACACGAAGAGATTGTGCTACAAATAAATCTGGAAATCGAAGCAGAAGCTGAAAATATCAAAAACCATTATTTTGCAGTTTCAAACACCAATTGGATTGTTTACTCAAAGATAAGTATAACTTTCACCCCTCATTTCTCTCCATAACTTGTTTTTATGCCATACGAATATTTTTATTTAAATGTTTATAGTGGAGCAATGCACAAAATCCAGTATGATACCATATGCTTTCACACATTGTTTAAATCTTTCATGCTTGGTTGTACAACATGTGTACCACCAATTGTTATTTGTTTATTGTGCGGTGGTACTGAAATCATACCACTTCTTTGACTGCCTCAGAAAGTGATGCTATATGGTACATTCTCTGAACCACCACAGAGGTCAACTCCTAACAGTTACTCAATTTTCCAACTGATGTCCGATGTCAGAAGCTATTTGTATGGAATGGGTTTATGCAGTAATTCATTCTTTAATATCCTGTGAGTCTGTTGAATGGTATGTTTTGGAAGTGACTGTGTTGTGTATGTTCAAGTGTAAATGAAAGTGATCCTAGTGATATTTGATACATATCAGGTAAGTACATATATTATGTAACTAAATTAGTCAATATTACAATAATTAGTACCTCACATGTGCATTACTATTACGAATATATCAGAGTCCAAAAAATGCACCACTGCACTATTGAAACCCATCTTTACAAATACAAAATGCATTCCGCTTATATTTTTGCGATAATGGGCATAATGCTTGTGCCAGATAGATTTGCTGTAAGTTACCTTTTTTTAAAATAATAATATTTTTTAAATAATAGTACATACAAAATTACACAGATGTCATGAATAATCTATAGCTTGTGTTCAGGAAAAAATAAGTATGACTTATACATTTCTTATATATGTTAACTAATTAAAAACTAGGTAAAATAAAATAATGTATAGAATACAATATTTAAAATTAAAAGTAACAAGTAAATTAGGACTAAACTAAAACTAAGCTTACAACATTAGATTAGGAAAAGTGGAAAATGTTTAAATATATAGGATGTATAAGATGAATCGAATTTATTTGTTTTCCAACTATAAAATTAGAGAATGGATGAGAGAGAGCTATATGTCTGCAAAGTTCTATTGTGCATAGGGAAGAAAACATCATGTTTCCAGAATTATCATGCTCCTTGAAGCCTGGTGGTACGAAAAATGTACCACCTATTTTTTAAAACTTTGGATACACTTTATTTGTGTGAAAAAGTGTGTTTAATATAAAAACATGTACCAGCTTTTGTTCAATAATTATTGTTTTGTGAGGTTAATCTGAAATATTTGTCATTATTTCCCTCTAGTGCATTATTTTTGTCAAAAATTTAGCACATGAAAGAGTTCAATAGTAATGTAAGGCACCTGTTTGGAGGTGCCCCACTGCTATGTTATCCTCACGACCTAGATCTGTGGGAAGGAACAAAGAAGCAGCCATATCATTTATCTTAATATCTCTTTATTAAGATCTTAACTTAAACAATATACAATTATAATAATATTAATTTCAAGTGAATCTGGAGTGAAAGAGACACACTATACGTATTACCAAATAATCACGTAACCGACCACTATATCTAACTCCAGTATCTACACAGTTCTTAACAACTTGATTTAATAGTCTTACCACTATATCTTGGGGAAACAGCAATTCGCTTGATTCTAACTGACGTGACTTTTGTCTTTGTGGAATGGTATTCACCTTTTAGCTTGATGCAGCACAGATGCGGATAGCAAGCAATCTTGAATTGAGTTTATTCTCAATTTAACTTAAGCACTGGCAAAACATAGACCTCCTATATTCACTTCTCATAGCCACCCTGTGTACTCTAAACTTCTACTATTTATAAGATTCCTAATTTGAATATATTCACGCTTCTCTTCTCGAGTTGGCTGGGAAAAATTGCCATTCTGGCCCCAAAGAAACCCTAGAGGATAATTAGTTGAAACCATGATGAGCCTGTCACAGTATGAGTTAACAGTATAATGTTGAGAGAAAAAAATCTTGTGATAACTTTACATTACAGCAAAATGGTAACAAAGATAATAGTGTTTATTTTATTTTGCAGTCTTTAAGAAATAAAAGTGTTTTGATTTCTATATAACTTTTAATGCATTAAAAAATAGCTGATTTTGTTTTGAAAGTATATCTCTGATATCTAAAAAAAGAAATTTATTAGTTCCTGAAGTAAGTCTAATTAATTTCATCATTTATCAGGAGAAAAAGAATCAAAATATTGAAGAATTTAACTGTTTTTGCTGTTTATATTTGCTGAATGTTATAAATTTTAACGTGACTTATATTTATCTGTCTTAGGAAAAGTGTATTAAATTGACTAAAAAGATGTCTATTTTTAATTATGTGGCAGTTTTGAAAAAATTTCTGTACTTCAGATTTGTATTTTCTAAGACTTGGCTTTGCCATTATTGAAAACGACACAAACAAATTACGAAAAGAAATGCTGACTGTAAAGCCAAACTGAGCATTGTTATCAAAAAAATAACCAAGGCCACAAAAAGGAATGATAAATATTTCAAATACTATATATACTATTGGTAGAGGTGAAGTTAAAATATCATTACTTCATAGTCATAATACAACATCAGCAGAAACTTTAGGGATGCTAAGAGTTAATGATGAGGTAATTTATTTTTAATTTTAGAAAATAGCAATAGTACTATATTAATACTAATGTATCAACTTTTTCAGGTTTGTCAACAGTTTTACCAATACTGTTCAGATGGGATGTCACCAATTGAAGCCATTCACTTTCATGAAAACAAATTTTTATTACAAGATAATTTCATGGGTTTGGCTAATGCTTCAATAAATCCTACTCATAATAAATTGATATTAATTACATAAGTGTTGGAGGGATGCTAACTTAGGCAGTTCAATTAATCCATTTTACAAACTAAAAGAAAAAGTTCTATTTTATGAATCATTGGTAAATTTTAGTTTGATTTATTCTCACCTGCAACTTGTTTATTGTAAATGTTTTATCTCTGTTTTTGTTGGCTCACAGAATGTTCTTTAATTTCATACAAGCAGCAAAGTATTTGCTTAACATATTTGAAATGATTCTATGTAAACCCTTGTGAAAAATATCACAAAATTCTAAAATTAAATTTTTTTTTTGAAAAAATGTTGTTTAAATCATAATATGATTAGTAAATTTTTATTTGACTTAACTAATTATTTTTTACTATCTGTTTATTTTTTATATAACACATCTGCAGCATTTATTTTTCAAGTTGCAATTTTTTTTAATTGCTTTTAATAACAATTTTTCTAAGAATATCTGAAGTTAAGATTAAGAGACGGGTCAGTCAGAGCTAAATTCTTTTTGAGGGGTGTGGAGGTGAAGAATTTTTCGTGACAGGCTATGAAAAATTCTGATGCGAGTTTTTCAAGTTTAAAATGCGGATGTATTGAACTTTTAAGTTTTACCATGAAGTTTGAGGACTTGTTGTTTAATTGAACTTTTATTTAACTATTTCATCAAGAGTGCCTCGCCAGAAGTTACGCTGATTCCAGTTTGCTGCTATCTCTAGTTTTTCCTAGAAGTTCTAACCGATTGGGGCCGCATCCATGTAGACGATTTAGTCACAAATAATATATAAGATAAGCAAAATAATTATTTAGAATTAATTCGTCCTTTTTAAGAAGAAAACTATTTTAGATCGTTAAACTTTTTTTATTCTTGTTCTTACATCGCGCTACAAAAATGTTAACAACTTTTTGTTGCCAGATAATGAAAACTAAATTTATAAAAACAAAGATATTGTATAAATATATATGCAACATCCAGATGGATGTCATACAAGGTGTCACCCTATTGACAGTGTCGAACTGGGAAGTACGGAAAGTGGAAGCCAGAGTCAGCCTCATGCATTACGGTGCATGGGAGGTTCATCGAAAAAGGGAAAGAAAGAAGCTCTGAAGAAGTGAAACTGTCTTGGAGAGATCAGTGTGATTTCAAGCTGAGGAAAGATCGTGCTTTCACTCTTATATATCAGAGTGTTTCAAATGAGTTTAAGCCTCTGATTTCCGGCACAACGGGGATGGTGCGGAAGCATGGAAAATTCTGCGGGAGCATTTTGAGCCAACTATGAGAGAAAGAATTATACAATTACTCGACGAATTCTTCGGTACGAGATACGTTCCTAGCGAAAATCTTGGTTTGTTTATCTGCCGTGTCAAGCGTTCGGCCGAGCGTTTAAGGGAAGTTGGACATGATTTACCTCCACTCTACCAATTCTACCAGATGATAAGGAGTCTTCCTGACGATTTCCGGTCAACAGTACAAGTCATCTACCGATGGAGCGATAAGGACTTCGTGCCAGATAAAATTGAAGCTGAATTGTTACTGGAAGAAAATCGTCTTGGCTTTGTAAAAAAGGACTTGGAAGATGTAAGTACTTTTGCATTTTCTGACGAAGTAAAATGCAAGATAAAGAAGCAAAAGTCAAAATTTCAGTCTTTCTTTATCAACGTCTGAGTGGAAAGTATTTTGGGGTTTTGGTGAGTAAGTGATTGGGGGTTTTTGAATGGTCCCAAAAGGGCCCAAAATTTTGGGTTTAAAAGCTGCACCACACAAAAACACTTGTTCAATTTTGAAATAAAAAACAAAAAATTTTTAAAAAGGGTTTTAGTAAAAAAAATATAAAATCTCAAAAAAAATTTAATTTTAAATTCTAATTCAATTGTTAAATCTTTTAAAGGGTTTTAAAAGTTCTTATGTAGTTAAAAGGTAAAAAAATAGGGCCTTTATTTTTTTAATGCATATAGTCAGCGGGATTTCAAATTTAAACTAAAGATAAATAGTGAAAGTAAAAATTTAATAATGAAAATAAGAATTGTAAAAAAAGCATTTAATGTTGGGGAAAAAAATAACTTTTCGGGGCCCAAACTGTAATTTGATGGAATTTGGGAGACTAATAATCAAAATTTTTAAGTTTGAAAAAGGGCTAGCTGGGTTTTGACACTGCAGCGACTGCCACTTCTGCAATAATAGGAATTTTTTTTTAACTTTTGAACCAGAAAAGAATATCAGATGTCGCTTGCTGGGGGGTGAAAAAATTGCCCAGTCGGGGGGAAAAGGGATGGTTCATTTTTTTTTTAAAAAGAAGAATGGTTATTTTTTAATGAAAAAATTTTTAAAAAGGATTTTTGTATAATCTAAACTACGTAAAACAATTTTTCCGGGGTAAAACTAGAAAAACAAGGTGTTAAGTTTAAAAGGTAATAATCAAAAATTTTGAGTGTATGATAAGAACTGGAATAATTTTTTTTTTGCTTGTCAATATAACGACTTGTTTTTTTAAAAACCCTCTAAGTATAAATGTTAAGGGAAAACAACAGATCGGTTAATGTGACAAACAAATCAGGTGGAAAAAAAAAGGACATTAATGAGTTGTGGCATTCAAGATTTTGTGCCATGAAAAATTAATAGGGTAATTTGCTCCCAAACAAAAAACAAAAGTTTCATTTTTTACCTGAGCTGTCTGGATTGACCGAAAACTCATCCCAAATGTAAACTTGCTAAATCTAGATGGGTATTTTTTTTAAACCTATTGGAAAAATAAGGCCCAAAACGGCCCTAGGGGCTTTGCATATGGATCTTTGTGGTCCCTTACCGGTAGCATCACATGGGGTAAAAAATTATTTTCTTTCAATAAAAATTTGACTACTCTCAAAAAGTCACTGTTTTTACTTTGAAAAACAAGTCATATTTTTTTTCCAGACTTTTGTTAGGTTTCAGAGAAAGGGGCTAAAAGGGTTTTTTTTTTGAAAAAAAAGGTAATTTCAGTAAGGACTGATCGCAGACTCTTTTTTGTAGTGGGGGTTTAAAGGCTTTTTTTGGAAGGTCAGGTATAGGCCATAAAAAAAACAAACTCTTATTCCCCAAAGATGAATGGAGTAGACGAAAATATAACTTAGCGGCTTTGGACGGAATCAAAACCCCTATTAAATGAAAAGTGGGTTAATTCAAAATTTTGGGCAAAAATTTTTTGCTCTGTTTTCTTCCCCACCTGGAACAGGGTTTGCCGTAAAGGATGTAAAAAAACCCCATTTGAATATGGGGGAAAAAGAGACCCTCAGTTTCCCACCCAAAAAAGGTTCGGCTGCTTGGTGTTTTTTGGGGTGCCCCTAAACAACTCCAAAAAAACCCCGATTCCCGGGGGAAAACTGGGAATAATGTTGGGATACGCTCTGAGCACTAAGGGGTATAGAACCCGGGCTGATGGGGGAAAACAAGGTAGTTGAGACTATAAATGGAATGATAAAAGGGAAAAAAGAGGGTGGTCTCTGAAAAGTTTTTTTCCGGGACCAGTGGAAATTATCTTTTGAAGGTTTTCCCCAGAAGATGGTGATATTTTTTTCCGCGGTTGATGACCGAGCTGATCACCCGGGAAGCTGACAGCGAGAGGGATACCAAAACCATGTGGTGCAGGTTCAGAAAGTCAAACCGGGGGAACCCCCCTTTTGGGAACCCTGTGCTTCAATTCCTTGGATACGAAAACCAGTTGAAAGGAAGGATGGGTCTCGAACGGATATTTTTATTTTGCTGGGGTAGCAATGTAAGACTGAGGTCATTTTGGGGTACAGAAATACTGCAAAGATAACAATATAGTTTCGACCAAATTTATTTAACTTCAGCGGAAAGAACAGCTCATCGGGGAAAGTTGCAGACTTGCTGAATCCCATTGGAGGAAAAAGCAAAAACCCTTCCCCGAGGGTTGAATCCCAAAAAATTTTCCAGAGGCCACCAGAACACCTGAGGCAGCAGATTGGGGAAGGTGCGATGGATAAAAAATCAGGTCATAAAAACCCCAAAATCTGGAACCTCGTACAACCACTCCAAAAGGGAAACTAAAAGGGTTTTGGGATGTAAATGGGGCTATTCATAAAACATAATGAGCAAAATATAGTGAGATATAAAAGGTCCCTCTCGTTGCTCGGGATTCAAACAAGTGAAAATTATGATGAGGTGTTTAGTCCCGGGTTTTCAATTTTTTTAATTATAAGACTATTCTTGGGAGTTTTTTTTTAAATTTTTTAAATGGTTTTTTTGCACGTTGGATGTGAAAAAGCTTATCTATATGCTGGGTTTGACAAATAATTTTTATGAAACAACCCGAGGGTTATTTAATGAGGCCAATAAAAATATGTAAATTAAACAAAGCATTGTATTTTTTTTCATCAAAAAATTTCTTTTGGGATTTTTGAAATAGATAATGTACTGTCTAATTTAGGTTTTCAAAAAAAATTTTTAGGGGGTAACTGTGTATATATTTTATCGGGGTAGATGAATTCTTTTGTTGTATGTAAAAATGACATAGTGACGTTTGGAGAGACCAAGAAGGACTTGGATAATGGTATAACACTTTTTCAGGGGGCGTTTTGACTCGAAAAATATTAGGGGAAAAACCAAAAAATACTAGGTATTGAGTTTGAAGAGACAAAGGGAAAAACTTTACATTCACAAAGTTCATACATAGAAAAAAATTTTGTAAGCAATATGAAAAGTTTAAATTTCAGTAAGTTTCTCCCAATTCCTAAGGGTCTTGTGTTATCCAAATTGGATTGTCCAAAATTTCCCCTCAGAATAAAAAAGAAATGGCTTTTATCCATACAGAAACTTTTATCGCTGCAAAGGAAGAAAGACATAATGTATGCCCCTCAATTTATTGTCCCAATTTCCCGTCCCAAACCTGGGAAACAAACATTGGGGAAAAGTTTGCTACAATTATTAAAGGGTTTCTTAAAAATACACATATCACTTTTAAGTTGGAATTATCAAAAAAAAGTAATTTTTTATTTTTAAATTGTTATTCAGACTCGGATTATGCAGCCAATAGAGATGACCGGGTTTCTTTGGTGGATACATTTTGTTGGTGGATAAAAAATCCTATTTCTTGGAAACTTTCAAACAAAAAAGTATTGGTTTATCCACTATGGAAGCAGGGGGTTTTTCACTTTTTAACAGAAACGGGAGAAAAGAACCTTTTTTGGCTAACGGATTTTTTTAGAAAAAAAAGTCTTTAAAATTTGAATCAAAAAGGGTTTTTTGCTTTTGTGCGATAATCAAAGGGTGCCATTTTTTTTTCAAACTCACATTTTGAAAATCGTAAGACTAAACATATTCTTGTTAGGTATCTATTTATAAGAAATCTAGTATACGATAAATTTTTTGAATTAAAATATGTTCCGAGTAAGTTAAATTTATCAGACCCATTTACAAAACCACAAAATTAAAAGCATTGAATAAATTTTTGTAGTAAAAATTTTTATGTGTAAGAAAAAAAAATGTAATTTTGATGTGTAAATTTTCAAATGTTAAATGCTAATATATTTTTTTTTTTTTGCAGCATTTGGTTTTCTAATTGGGGCGAAATGGATGATGGGTAACGTTCCCCGCAGGGTGGTATGTGAACCGTGTTTGGGTTTCATGGATGAGTACAAAACAGCCCTCAGTCCCTCTCCCGGGGGTTTAAAAAATTTGCCAGAGTGCTTATCTGGGGGATTCGGGGACAGGGAGCACATCATTCTATCCAAATTTTCACAGGGGGAAAGTTACTGTTTTTTTTTCGTAAACACCATTTTGTGATTGGAAGCTCCCATAGGTCAACCTTCTTCCCAGTCTGCCTTCAATAAAGTTTTTTTAGCTGCAAAGTTTTTTGATTTTTTAGGGAAATTTTTTTTGAATTCTTTTCTCAAAAAATGTTGGACTCTAGAAATATTTTTCATTGATAAAAAGGTTCATGTTTTTTATTATGTAATTTATCGGTTTATTTTGTTAAGTGTGATATCCTGGAATGCTGACAAAGGGGGGTGCTTGTTGTATGTCATAGCTAAATTCTAAGCATGGGTTTGACAAGTTGGGGATAACTTACATGACATCCCAATTTGTCCGTTATCAGGAATATAAAAAAATTTAAATTAAAAGGGAAAACGTGTGGGCGTTTTCAAAATGTGCCGCCATTAACGAAAATGTAAAAAAAACCCGAAAAACGGGGGGGAGTTGAGAAGCGGGTTTTGCTGATACGGCTGTGCTTTTAAAAATCCGGTCGTCGCTTGTGACGTCCCCGGTTCTATGGGCCCCCTCGGGGTTTTTTTTAATAGTTTGTATCGCTTGTTGTGGAAGGGAATACAATATGCTAATTGTATTAATGTACAAATACTGATCGCTACTGTTGTGTAGTCGGGAGCAGTTGGGATTTTCTCAGCAAATGTGACTGACTCCATACTGTACTCAAATGTTTTTGAGCAAGGCGCTCATTTAGAGTGTTTTGAACTGTTTTTCATTTTTAGAATTTTTCACTGTAAATTTTTCATCTTTTTGCAACGTCTTTAATAAAAACATGTTGTTCAAGAAATTCTCGTCTTTCATGAAAAAGTCCTACACATCCGTTACTTAAATTTTAAGATCCACTGTTCATAGCTCTGCTGGTTAGTTAGTTTTTGCACTTTAATGTTAGAAGTGAAGAACTTAAGATAAGAAAACAGAAACTTCCTACTGAAAGACTAACGCTATTATTCGCAAAAGTATCAATTCAAAAAAATCAATAGTCAATTGAATAATAATAATCAGGACACTGAACGGATTTCTTAACAAATAAATAAACCACATTCTGTGTAGCATTTTAAAGCAAACAATACATTTATGTGCATCAAAACGTTAATTTTTACAAAGGAAAATGAAGTACATTCAATTTTCCCACAACTTATTAGGCCTCCTTTCATTTACGCATCAAAAATAAAAAAAGAAATTAAATTGATATTTTCCCCTTACAATTTCCATCACATTGATTTGAAAAATCTGATTAATGATACACTCCAAGTAGAAAGGTACAATAAAAAAGCGACTATAATATTTCATCGAGACTACAAAAAATGTATACCAATTATTTTATGTGGAATTAATAAACACCACATTTTAAGGGATTGTAATCAATATTACAGTGCATGGTGCTGAAAAATGCTGCGCAAATGAAGTGCCGCAGGAGGAAATTCGAATTACGATTCAGAAAACACGAGTCCGTGTCTGCAAAAGTGGTTTTTGGCATAAATATTCATAAAAAATTGAAAGCAATCTGCTATGGACTTTTTACATATAAATACCAAAATCCCCCACTAAATGCTTTTAAATTTTCATAACTATGTCAATACAAATTTATTTAGTTAATGAGATTTCAGACGAAATTTTTTATAAGTGGTATAAGTCAACTTTCTGCAAACACATTTTTTTACTTTAAAAATACACTCCAATAAATTCCCTACTTTATTTTTCTGAAAGTAGAGACACTCTTAATGAGACATAAACATTTTTGTTCGTTCACTGGAATTTTGGTAGATGGTGATAAAAAGTGAAAATGGCACATATCAAGATGCAGTTCAAGTTATTTGAGTTTTGCCTGAAGAAATACTAAAGTAAAGCAATTTTATGACTTTTTGGCATGTTGAGTGCAAATCTCATGAAAGAATTGGTTTCATTCAATTGAAATCTCATATTCATTACTTCATACATGTATTATTTTCACATTTTCTTGATTTCTGAAGGTGGCGGGAGTACGTTTGGGACATTCAAAAGTATTAATTTATTTTAGCTAATAATTTAATACAGCTCTGCCAACAGTATGCAACATGACAAGAGAATAAAAGCAATTTCTATATGTAAAAAAAAAACCAATAAAGCATTTTGGAAAAGTTACAGACAAAGCATTTTAAGAATAAAGCAATGCCACACCTATTTTGAAAGCCTAGGGCACACCTAATTTCCAAACAATTACTTTCCAATTTAAAGAAGAAAGAAAAAAGCTTTCCAATCTGTAGAAAATTATTAACATTATCAGACGCATTTTAAAAATAATTATTATTTTATTAGTCTTTCGTATCCTTTCCAGGAAAACATTGGGTTGGCTTTTAAATAAACCATAAAATGGGGTCAAGCAAAATGCTACACAATTACCCTGTGTCAGGTGAAAATACAACTAATGGTCCAGGCCATCATAACTGAAATGTACTTTGATGTAACTCAATTCATACTGTGAAATAAGGCTAAATTTATACTTGAAGAGAGCACAACCATTAATAGTAATACCTAAAAATAAAAAGCAAAATACATTTAATTAAATTAAAACTATAATAAAACTACTAATACTAAATAAATAATATTTTTTAAGGCAAGAGGGCAATCTTCTATTTTCAATAAGCCAAAGATGGCAAATGAAAATTATCCAATTATAAAAACTAACATCTCTTAGTAAAGTTTACCCAGATCAAAAAAATATAGGAAACTAAAATAAATTATTATCAATCCAACTAGATTACATTGAGGAGATTTGGAGGTTCATCGAAATTATTAGATATTATCAGTAAGATATAAAAATTGAGTACAGTAATTGTATAAGATATTGTTTGTACCTTGTACACCCCCGCTATTGTCGCGCCCCTACAACTCATCACTTCTACGAGTTTTCTCATCCCTAGCGGACGTACTGTCCCAGTCGTTCCGTCGTAGAAAGTGTTTCATTGCTCTTAAAGTGCCTCTTTGTCTAATTTTACTTACTTTAAATTTATTGTAAATTTGTTATTGTTGTTTACCTATGTTAATCATAATAAATATTTGTTTGTTATGGATTAAGGTTTTATTTCTCTTGAGTATTATCGACGTTAACTTTATTGTCGGCATGCCGCCGCATTTAGGACTACCGCCCCCTATTTTCAGATATTTTTTTTAAAC
>BMAV01020084.1:0-25370 GCA_019973955.1 Trichonephila inaurata madagascariensis
CACTCCCAGTTTTTCGATTGGTGTTTGTCGGTGAACTGTTCCGTTACGGCTCCTAGCGGATAGAAAACCCTCCCTTTGAAGACCATAATCATCTCCGTTCAAACTCCGTAAGTTGTTGGAATTTTTTTATTTCTTTTAAAAGCATATGTGGTCTTACAAGCGTTCCCCTAACAAATAATCATTAACTATTTTCAACGCCCCGCAAAAACCCACTTTTTTAACTTTTTCTGCAGGTTCAGGGGCACTGCGCACGCCAATGCGGGGTGGCTATAAAATTTACTTTTTTCGAACATCCTATAAAGATTTGAAAAATTTATTTAATTCTGATGATTCCTTCATTGTGTTTCTTTTTTTCAAACAGCGTGTAGTAGAATTTAAATACCTTCTCTTTTTCAAATGGGGGGAAAATTTTTTAGAAACTTTTAAAAAATCTTGTCCCCAATTAACTTTAATTAATCAGATTTTTAAATTTGGTATTAAGGTTTTTAATACAAAAACGTTTCCCAGGTTTTGGGTGGAATTTTTTTTTTCCGATTTCCAAAAATTTCCCCATCCAAACTTTTCCCTTTGTTATAATATTTTAAATGAAAGAAAATGGGTACTTTTCAAACCTGTTAAAATTAATCATAGAGATCTGCCCTTTGCACAGCATGGGGGTTTTTTTTTTTTGGCCCCATACGCAATCGACGAATTTTTTGGGGTGTGCACTCGGTGCACCAGTCGATATTTCAAAAAAATCCCCCCCGGTTCCCCCACATTTGCAAGACCACGCCCCCCCATTCTGCAGGGATGGGGAGTTGCATATGGCTGAAAAGGAAAAAATACTTTTTTTTTTAACAACTATTTTCTCTCCTTTCAAACAAGGTTATTTTTCATAAATCAGTAAACCATTTCTAAATTCTGCAGTATCATATGCGTTAAGTCCTATTCATTTAATGCAATCATTGGATTAGTGTTGGTTCTTATTTTTTTCATTTTAAAATTTTAAAACCCAAAATTAATAAGAAGGGATATGAAATACCCTCGTTGTTAAACCAGTGTATCTGCTATGAACACTCTTTTGTGGAATTCGACATTTCGACTATAATGACTAGTTTATTATAACCAAAGTTTCCTAAAAAAAATTTTGTTGGTCTCTATAAGCTGTTCAAAAAATACCAATAATAACTGGGATATTAACTAAAAAAGACTAATAAATAATCAAATGCCACGGGGTATTTTAAAAAAGACTGTTTATTTTCTTAAGTCGATTTGTAACGGGTCTATTCGTGGTTCTTCAACTAATCCTCTCGGGGAAAATATTCTTTAACCGTGATTTTAGTTTAAAAACCGCTTTCCGTAGAGATGACTTGATTTTATGAAAATGTAAATGCTATTTATACCCTGACGTCGAAGAGGGTGGGGATGGGGTTAATCGTGAAATCTAGGAATAAAAAGTGTTGGACTGGGAAAGTCGCGCGGGGGTGGCGGTCTGAAAATAATATTTATTTTGAATCCCCCGATTGTGGAAAAAACTGGGCTGATCGAGCTACGTGGTTCGGGAAAGGGTTTGGGATAAGGATCCCAAATTCAGTTCAATCACTTTAATAGTCTATAAAAATTTGATTTTTGGGGTTTAAGCTGCTTTCAAGGTAAGGTAATAAAGTTGCATATCATTCATGAAGTGTTAGATATACAAAATAAACGTATCTATTTTTAGGATCGTGTCTGCTTCTTCTCTGAGCCTCCCTATACCGGACTTGGGGCGGGGATTTCCAAAAATTTTTAAAAAACTTATTTTCTGTATTACTACAAACTTTACAACTTCCATTTACCGCTACTAACGTGTCACTGTATAATCAGTGAATCTCCCTTCTTTATTTCGTCTTCAGATCTGTTTGAAAAGTTATATTTATTTTCATGCATTACGATTCCTTCACAAGGTGAGACTCAAATATGAAAAAATGGCAGTGCTTCTGAAAGTTTTAATATTCAATGATAATTTTCATCGCCCCCCGCATACAATAAAATGTATTTGAAAAAAATACTTTCTTTTTATGCTAAAACACGATACGACTTTAATATTTTTAAGTGCCATAGCCACAAGCCAAAGCGTTAATTTCCGGACTTATATAAACGTCTTTCAGAAGTACGATATTTCTGTGCATTGCTATTCATAAAATTATTCCAAAGACTTTGGACTGCAACAAAAGGACCTTGACAACGTTTGCGAAGGGTTTACTTATTTCAGATTATTTGCTTCTTATTCCTCCCCCAATACATAGCACACCTACAGTAGAACGTTTGGGCTTGGGAAGCGAATGGCGTAAATTTTAACCGGCAGTTAAGAGACTTATTATAAACCATACAAATTATCAAGAGATAGGTGTTAATTTTATATGTGACAATCCCATGGAGTCACTGGTAATTATTAAACTTGTTCTTAACTTAGTATTCTTAAATTAGTTATAAAATACATTGTGTAGCACTGATACGTTTATAAGTGTAATATATCAGTGTAAATGTGTATTATATTTTTTATTATGTCAGAATGAGATTTTTGTTTCTTTACTTTCAGTAAATGAATAACTTTTTAAAATAGTCTTTTGTTTTCACTTTTCAATAATCTTGTGCCCCCCTCGAAGAGTTGTCACGCCCCCAAGGGGGGCACGCCCCACAGATTGAGAAACATTGTGCCTTAAGGATTACTTAAACGAAAACACGCGTTAGAGAGAGAGTCCATTCGATTAATATTACTTCAATACGGTCCTCCGGTTTCGAATCAAAAGCATTTTTAGATTATAGGTGTTAAAGTAAGAATTTTCATAAACAATTACTCTCCTTACCACGACAAGAGCTACCTGAGTCGTAATACCCTTCCGTGCAAATGCAATTCACCCATTTTGGCCCATTAGACTGTTTAAACGTGCAGTTGAATCCTTTCCAGCTCCAACAGTCTGGAAAATAATCACAAAACCGTAAGGATATAAAAAAATATAATTTTTCGACATTCAGCTTTCATAAAATATGTATCTATATATTTGTTGTGAATATTTATTTATCTATCTATATATAAGTAATATAAATTCAACACACACACACAGTTATACGATGCTGTCGGTGGCACCTAATTATACAATAGGTAATTGGCAAAGCTGTTAGATCAGTTTTTGTATCTACGATGAAAGACTACAAGAATTTAAGTTATTTCGAATTTGAATCGCCGCTTGAGAAATGAGAATGCATCTCCAAGATATGGATAAGATTTGTATTTTCGTGACGATCTTTTCACAAGTATACTTCGAGAATCAGATATTTTACAAAACATTGGATAGCCACCATCAGTGCAGCTAGAAAAAGACCTTAAACCACGGGATAATCAATGACCGACGCCGTAGAACGAATATCCTTTTCACGGGTGTTTATTTCTCTTTTGAATTTCTCGCAGTTTTCTTAAAGTTTTATTGAAAATTAAACAATAGCATGTAAGGAAATATATTTTAATTTGCCGAATTTTATGTGTTTAGATTTTAATTATAGGGTTGAGAAGAATATTTCCTAAGGAACCATTCACCTAAAGAAAATAACATGTAATGGCGATTATTTGCCATGAAAATAAGAGAAGCATGTGGCAATGCACAAGGGTAACATTTTCCCATTCCCCTTTCTGTCCCTTTCAGACATTTCCTACATCGTCTGTAGTTGGAAACCATCTTTTGCAAATGACTTCTCACACCGGCTAAGCGCACATCATCCGGAATTACACACTTCTTTGCTTAGAAGCTAACAAGACGTCCTTCTTTTCTCGAGGAATATCTGTCTATTCGCTGACGAGCTAATGTTATACAGAATGTTAGCTGTTCTAAGCTCTGTGATACCGTCCCCCTTGGGTGACCGTATCTTTGATTGTCAGCATGAGCTAGAGGTGTAGGGTTTGCAAAAGGAATATACATTTTTAATTCTTAATATATATTTATTAAGAATGTAACTTAAATGTCTAACAATTTAGATAATATTATTTAAGCGAGAATCTATAATGAACAAACACACAGTATAGTTAAACCGAATCGCGTAACTTGACCACTATAATTATTTAATCCGCCTACTCACTCTTAATAATATTACAAAATCCAATATCAAATAATCAATCCTATCTTAATCCAAATTTAGATTCAATCTTATGAAGAAACGTCTGGGCGCGCGTGCAATGGTATTCACCTTGACTTAATGGTTTATCTTCCAGGTAACTTCACAAATGGCTGTCAATTCACCTGTATCTCTTTCACTCATAACATTCCCCAAAATGCCATATCAATTACTGAAACTTCTGTTATTTAAAAGCTATTTTCTTTGAATTTCTTTTTCACATTTCGCTTCTTGGGTTTTGGTTGGAAAAGTTGCCATTAATCTTGGCCCCCAAAGAACCCAGAGGTTATGTTAAAGAAAAGACGCGTGAGCCCGTCACAACTTCTGTGTTTTTTGTTCACTTGGCACAGTATGAAACCATTTATTATGGCAAGGTCAATAAAAAATAAAATAGATGCCACCATTTTACGGATCTTCTTAATTGGTAGCGATCAATTCCTCCCATGACATCATAATATACAGAGACAGCTTTTGGACAAGGCGCTTCTTTAGTTACACCTTTTTTGTCCAATATACAGATATCAAAATCGCAGAATTATGTGAACTGGCAAACAAAACTGAAGCTTGAATCAATCTTCCCATTGCTATAATAGCAAGAGAAATATATTATAATGGGTTTTGCGCTTTTCACAGAGAGGTGTACTTTGTAAGATCACTGTAAATGGGAAATGATCTTCCCAAGGCCCACGAAAGGGTTAAATGAAATACAGGTGTATCATGTCTTAAAACAGCCTGTAATTTTAATACTTATATTTTAACAAGTATCAGTGTCTAATTTGCTCAATGAACCATCAATGATATAAGCTTTGGGATTTCAAAGTGGCCCCAGTAGACTAGTGGTCAAGGTAATAGATTCGTGACCAGCATTTCAAGAGTTCGAGCCTCGTACCGCTAAAGAGCCCCCGTTCAGAGCCCTATACACGTGAAATATGTTGAGGCTCAAACGTCCTACAGTTGGTGTGGTGTAGCTGTTAGGAGAGGAGGTGCCAATTCAGGTATCGTCCTCGTCATTTGACCATGATTGAAAATTATGAGGTCCATCGCCAAAAGCTCTCGAGTAGCTGAATAATGCGATACTTATTCACCCCTCATTAAAACCAAAACATAATAGTGTAACATTGTAATTGAACGGTACAACGTTTCATGCCTCCTTCTTCAATACTGTTTTGGCAATTGACTGGAATGTGTGTTTGTAGCCCGACAAATTTTGTTCAGTTGTTTGGGGAAAAAGGATGCTTGGGGTATGTAGACATCACAGAATCCAACAAAAATTGTAAAATATGCATGTCAACAGGACTGTTCAATCGGGTGGAGCCTCTGTGATGGTATGAAAAGTATGCAGTATGTGTTATTGGAACACCTGATTCTTCAACTGACGATTCTCGAAAAGTTAAAAATGCCCCCCCCGGTGACCTTCTTTCTTTTTCCGGTGAGCTAGAGGTGTATGATTTTCAAAAGGAACAGACAGGGTTTAAATATTCTTATGTTTTTTTGGGAACCAGAACTTAAAGCTTTCACAGATTGAAATGTTATATATGTTGAGAATCTCTATGATGAAAAAACACAATCAAATAATAAAAATTTAAACCCCCATGGCCCACTATAGTATCTAACCGCCAATTTCCATTTCAAAAAAAGAAAACCTAATATTTTGTCAATCCTCCCTTTAACCCAACAGCTCCGATACTAGGGGTGGCGTTTTTACTGAGTAATGGTTGCACCTTGACCAATTTTACTTCGGAATAACCCCCCGTTGGCCGCCCTTTTTCCAAATCAATCTTTTACAAACATTCCCACCCTCTCCCCTTACTGAAACTTTTTATTTAAAAGTATCAAATTTTCATTATTTTTTCGTTTTCTTTTTGGGTTTGGAAAAATTTTTTTAATCTTGGCCCCAAAAAAATCCCAAAAAATGTTAAAGAAAAAGACGCGTGAGCCCGTCACAAAGTACACAAGAACTCTACCATTACCTATACCCATTCATGCCATTGTATTCCGATGGATCAAGCAGCCCGTTGCAATACACTGTGTGAGAAACTTCTCCGAAGTTTCCTCACCGCTAATTCTGCCTACCTTAAGTGCTGGGTGTGGGAGGAATGAAGCAGAACCAGAGAATTTAATATTTATTTAGTCAAAACAACCAACCAACGGCAATTTTCCTCAAAGTGAATGTCAGAGTAGCACAGAGAAAGCAATGACAGTAAGCAAATAGGCGGAATCAATTAACTCACCCATTATCAAGTTGACTGGAATCCCAACACACAACCAAAACACAATTTTAATTCTTACGCGAAAGTCTTTTCCACCTACCCATGGAGCGAATATAGCTGCTTCCCATTCTTCTAGAATTGCTACAAAAATCTGACTTGATATAGCGTCGAACTATTGTTTGCTTCTCTTCTTGAGGGATGGCTGTGAATTAAACGCAAATACTAGCCTCAAAGATTCACCAACAACAGGATTGCGTGTGTAAAGATCCGTCACAACCTCCAAGAAGAAAAAACGGATTTATTTTGAGGTCTTAATGACCCGATAGAAATTACGTTGAAAAATTGCATTTAAGCTACCACAAAATTCTAACCCACTTAGCTATAACTCACTTCACATCAAAACGCTAAAGCCGACAATGCAAAAACCAATACCAGCCAAAATTTATATACTTTTACCAGCATACATTCACTTTTTGCCATTAGGCCGTAAGGGTGTACCTCATTTGGTCGAGGACCAAGGAAAAACCTCGAGAGGGAAAACCCCGGTAGTAAACAACACATAGCTACTAAAAAAGCATTGAAGTTTTAACATATAACATTTCTATTACAAATTTTTAATCTTCAAGACACAAAGCTTCAAAATATCAGGGTCAGCTGAAAACGAACTGGATCAGTGGACGTATCAAAAAATAATTTTATCAATACTACATACATATATAAACAATATTGAACTTTCAAACTTATGTCAAATGTCAATCATTTTAAATATATGAACCCATAATCTGGTTTTTTCAAAACTCCCATTCCAATCACGTGGCGCTATTTGTATTATGGTTAATTTTCTATTTATGCCACTTCCCAAAACCAGATACATACTAATATGTAAATGAATACTGAATACATACACAATTTATACAATTTCAAAATATTCATTATAAACGAACAATACACACATCGCACCACAGCCAAGTCTCAATAAGTAGTAAACAAATGTATACATACACAATTGCTTTTGCAATTAATTCTTGAATAAAAGTAGCAAAGTTCATTTTTCAAACAACAGAAAATGCACCACAATGTAGTATAAAAACTTTGTACAGTAAAACTTTTAACAGAACAAGACTCTGTTTCTTGCAAAAATTCACTTGACTGCTTAACAGTAAAAAAAATAGATAGAAAAATACAACCTGGCTAAAAGCTCTTAATCATCTTTTCTGCTATATATCTCCGCTGATGTGGACTTCAAAAGAAGAGGACCTTCTGTTGCTAAACTATCATCTGATCCTGGCCACCTTGTCTGATCGATGACGACGTTCAAGTTTGTTGAACTTGATTCCTGACTGTCTCTTTCTGAACTGACGGTCCTCCTTGGCTTGTACTGTTCTTGCACTGAAGACTGCGAGCCGGCTTTTCTGGTTTGTTTCTCACTGTAGATTGTAAGGGCTGGACCCTTCATGGGACATCCGGCTTGACCTCCCAGCGGCCTTCTCAGCTGGGCTCAAACTTCTTACAGGCCTGCCCGTTGTTCTCCTCCTCGTCCCTCCTGTTCCTTTTTCTAACTACCTGTTTCGATGAGATAGATGACGGCAACCCCCTCTTATGGTCTTTTTTGTTAGGCGGTCTTCTTTACCTATCTTGATTTTCCGATAACGATGAAGGATGCTCTCTTTAATTCTTCTCACCTGAGGTCGTAGTTTCTGTGCGCAGGCTGTTCGTAAACCTACCGATGACTACATTATCAAAACCACTAGTTTGCTTGGTGTTTGGCTTAACCAATGCTCTCTCTCCACACTTTATTCCCTGTGCTAACACTGTCTTTTTCTCCCTTTTCTACCACAAGCTTTTCACTAGACCTCACCGCCCCTAAGGCCCCTGAGAGAGACGATCTACCAGGTCTACTTTCAAACTCCGAACCATTCAACTGATATTCTAATCCGCTGCTAACTGAACTATCTACGTCCACCACACCCTCATCACTCTTTCTCTGATGGTAATTCTCACCTGGTCTACACTATCGGTGGTTCTTCTACCCGCCTTCCAAATTACAACTTTATTATTTCGAACATTCAAGACTCTGTAATGACCCTCAAACTTTGGTTTAAATTTAGCTACTATATTTTTGATGGCAGAACTTATGGGATGCATTTGAACAAGTACTAAATCGTTAACCTTAATGTTAACTTCGCATCTCCTTATGTTGTAGTACTTTGTCCCCTTTTCGTTTTGAATTCTGTTATTCTGCCTAGCTTCCCTAAATAATTTTTCAATATTGCCACACACAAATTATACACCATTTGTCACCATTAGTTTTTAAAAAGGGGTAATAAGCTTTCTGCCTAAAAATAATTCTACTGGCGTTTTCCCTGCAGTCCCTGCGTTTTCCCTGCAAGGGATATCTAGGCTACCTAGTTATCACGTTAAGTTTGCGATAATCTACCGCGAATCTATAAGCTTCCGGATTATCTGGAGGTAATTCTTTATTTTTACGACACAAGACAGCTGGAGATGCATAAGAATCAGTATTGTTGTACCTTCCCTTTTCATCTTGTCCACATTATAATCAAGGATTTCTTGTTTAACCCTATCGTACCGATAAGGTCTTTAAGCCAGTGGTGGCTTATCCCCAGTTTCAATTTCATGATATAACACGTGAGTGAGCCCCGGTTTATCCGAAAACAGTCCCTTAAAACTATTAAATAGCGTTTTTAATTCCTTTTTTCTGACGTTCCCCTAGCTTCGTTTTTGCGAGATCAATCTTTATATTCCCCTCAGCTATTGGTAAATCTTCAATTTGCGAATCCGGAATCGCTAATGACTTTTTGTCAAAATCCAATGTAATTTTTGATTTACTTATAAAATAGACACTTAAAATACAAGGATATTCCGATTCTGCCAACATGTGTAAATTCCACTTGTAAATTCTCGAATTCTAATCTGTAATTCCACCATTCCTGCATTTTTACAACGGGTGTCTTGTGCCATCACGACCTCGGCATGTGACTTCTTAACCGGCTTGTAAAAAAAAATACATTTTGTAAATTTCTTCGGTAATAAACCCCTTTCCTGCCCCAGTATCGCATAACGCTTTATAAATGTTTCGTTCAACAAAATGGGCATGTACGGAAGATCGACCTGATATCGCTCAACGACCGATCGATGCTAAATCTAAAATTACATGTTGTGCGTCAGTGAGTCGCCCTACGTGCATTGCCACAATGCAGCCTTAGTAAAGTTATTTTGTGGTTTAGAAACAATGGACCCTTTTTGTCCTGGTAGTAATTCCGCAGTGCATTCAATTTTTGCAATCATCGACTACTCTAGAACACACAGCAAATAATTGTCCATGGGTGAGTTAACCATGTTCAGAGTGACGGGTTCACACGTTCTTTCTTTAACATGCTTCTGGTTCTTGACGGCCGACACAGCAAATCTTTTTCCAATCAAAATCCAAGAAGCGAAATGCACAATAAATGCAAATAAGGTAGCTTTAAAAAAGAACAGAAGTTTCAGAAAGCAGAATGGTAATTTGGGGAAATTTTTTTGGGAAGAGATACGAAGGGAATTTGACAGCCTATCATAAATTTTGAGATATTCACCCTTCCCGGGATAACACACACTCCGACTTTTTAGTGATTGAATCTTTTTTGGATTAAGGGGGGACTGATTTTTTTATATTAGAATTTACAATATTATCAGAAGTGGGGTGGGGATAATATAATCATTTAGAAAAAGTGGTCAAAATTAGGGATTCTTTTCTACCCTGTGTGTTTGGTTTATTATAGATTCCCTTATATATATTTATCTAAATTGTTAGAGGTTTAAGTTATATTTTAAAAAGTCATTTTAAAAATTTAAAATGTTGTTCTTTTTGAAATCCCAACCTCTAACCCCGTGACAATCAAAATATGGTCCCAAAGGTGGATTTTAAAGGTAGACCCTGATTTTTTGTTAAAAGATTGTAAATGCCAGTCAAATTAAATTTTTAAAATCTTCAATTTTTATAAAGGGTTTTTTGTCGTAGATTTCTGCTGTGAAATCCATGTTCATATTTAAATTTTTCCCTTGGTTTTAACAAAAAATATCTTCAGCCAGGGATTTAATTTCTATTTATATCTTTGGAGATAAAGGGAAAAAGAGGCACCAATTTTGTCATTGAAAACAATGCACAAATTTATTTGTTGTAAAGTGCAATTTTGTCATTTTTTATATGGTTTAATTTGGTGACATTTTAAAACATGGGCACTCCCCTTTAATTATTTTGTCTTCACTGCTTGGTATTGAGCTGCTCTTTTTTGTATTGTTGATTTTATGCCAGTATTTTTTAAATTTTTAAAAAAATTGTTTTCATTTAGTTTTTAACTGCTTTTTTATTTCTAATAAATTGACGAAATTGAGCTCTGTCAATTAATGTTCATTTGAATTAAAATTTTGTAGGAAATTGCCCCTTTTTTGGGTGATTTGTTTGAATGAATAAAATATTCTATTTCTCATTGCTTGAAATTCTGTGTTGGTTGATTTATGTTTGGTTAAATAATTGTTTATTTTTTTTTTTTTATTTTGTTCCTTTTTTTCCCTGTTTTTTTTTTTAGAATTCTTTTTAATTTCATACATTTTTTTTTTAACCTTCCTTTTTTAAGTGCAGTTTGGCTTCAACATTAATTTTTAAAACCAAGTTTATACTCGCCTAGCAAAAGCAATGTGAGGAGCAATTACACATCAAAATGGGAAGAACAAAATCAGCGAACGAGAAACCAGACAAAAAATGGTCAATACCCTGAGGGAGAGAGCAACGTGCTGCCAGACTTGACGATGCACGCTTTGCACAGCATTAGCATTTTTTAACATCAGATGTTGTTCTCAAAAAACAGTCCCTGCGGTGGGGGAAAAAAGCAAACCATCAAAGCATCAAACCCGGGCTTTGTAAAACAAAAAATGATTTCAATCTTTTGATTCCGGGAAACCCCGTTGGATTTAAAATTTTAGCCCGCTTTTTCTCATCGGAAAAGGGAAAGAATATGTCCTAAGTGGGCCCGTATTTTGGGGAAACAAAAGGAAAGTTTTTATCACTGGGAAAAATTAAAGTGCCCGGAATCACAAGAGACATTAAAACCTTTGCTTGCCAGATATTGTGAATCAAAACATTTCCTATCTAACATCAGGAAATTCAATCCCATTCCCAAAAGCATTTTGAATGAAAGTAAAATGTGCCAACTTTAAGAAGAAAACGATAAATTTATCATAAAGCTGGCTCCCCGCTTCTATTCACAGATAGTTGACACAAATTCCCACAAATGCACTTTTTAAAAGGGTTAAAAAATGAATTGAAAGGATTCTGTGTATACACTGGCATAAAAAGGGCCATTTTTTCCCAAAAGCAAAAAACTTCAGAAAAAAAACAATCCGCTTAATATCCGACTACGTTTGGGAAACCCTGATTCTAAAAGCACATAAATGGATAATTTTTATGATATTTAGTGTCATTTGATTAGAATACAAGTATAAAAGTTTTAAAAAACATTTTGACAAAAAATTTTTTTAAAAAACAATATTTCGGCAAAATTTTTAGAATAACATTTTTCAAAATGTTCTCCTTTTTTGAAAAAAAGTTTATTATAATAATATTTTTTTCCCGTATATACTGGGCCCCTACAGAGGCTCAACTAGAATTTTTTATATATATAACTTAGAAATTGGGTTTATCTATATTTTACGACAACAGGGGGAGAAATTTTTAAAAAAAAACGCCAAAATTTTAAATTGGGGTAACCTAAAAAATGTGCAGTTTTCAAAATATTCAAATTCTTTTTTTTTAAAAATATGAAGAAAATCAAAAAAGTTTCCCCAATTTTGAAAAAAAAACATGCGTTATATATATATATACTCAATATAGTTCTTATATTAATACAAAAGTATAAGTCAACAAGAGGGAAAAAAAGTTTTTAAAAAAAATTAATAGTTACATTCGCATGGGGGAGTCACTACTTTTCCCAAAATTTTGGGAAACAGACCCCTTTTTTTCGAGTTCCTTTCCCGGGCATTTCCCCTTTTTTTTCAAAAAGGGAAACCAAAGGTAAAAAAAACAATAAAAATAAAAGAACTGTTTATCAAGAAACCCTCGAAAGCTGGATACATTCAATTTTTTTTGGGTCCTAACAATTGTACTTTTATTAGTTGATTTTTTTTTAAAAAAAGTTCTTCAAAAACAATAACTTTATAAAATATATGAAGAAAATTTCTGTAATATGTTACACTATAAAAAGTAAAAAAACTTTTTTAGTACAGTAGTTTTTTATAGTTTCAATATTTGTGACCGATTATTCAATCATAATTTTTTCATTCCCCCCCCCTCCTTTACAAAAAAAATGTATTTAAATTTTAAAAAAAATTTAATTTTGGGCCAAAAGCTAAACCTTTTGCCACTGGCTTATAAAAAACCGTCCCCGCTCAGCCAAAGGGTTAATTGCCCCTCACGAAATTTCAATTCTTTTCCAAAGTATGTTTTTTTCGGCCCCGGAAATGCATAAAATTGTTCCGGGGTTTTGGAATAAAAACAAAATGACCATGACAGTTTTTTGGAGGAGTGAATATTAACGTTGCACTGTTCAGCTACATGAGGGCTTTTGGCGACAGATCTCGGTACGAACCATGGTCGGAGGGGGACGACGCCTGCTGGCACCCCCTCTCCTAACTACCACACCAAACGGGAGGACGTTTGAGCCCCGACAGATTTAACGTGCCTTGTTCCTCTACACGGCAGGTCTTTAGTGGTTTTTGGGCTCGAACTGGGGACATTCCAGCCAAACCCGATCCCTTTTAAAAAACTCGGCTATCGCGCCCGAAAAATTTGTGAAGGGGATTTACTTTTTTCCCAGGGGTTTTTGTTTTTATTTATTTTTTTTCCCCCGCCCCCCCCCAATGCACCACACGACGCCTACTTGGAAAAAAAGGGGGATTGGGGGCGAAACACGTAACTTTTTAAACGGCAGTTAAAGGGGTTTAAATTTTAAAAATCCCATATATATACAAATTATCAAAATAAGTGCTAAATTTTTTTTTTTTTTATTTTTTTATGGGAAAAACCCCCGGGGGCCCTTGGTAATTTTCAATATTGTTTGCAACCCAAAACATTTCTTTAAAATTTTTTATAAAAAAACATGGTTTCGTACCAATAATTTTAAAGGGAAATATCTGTGTAAAAAATTTATTTGGGATTTTTTTTTATGTCAGGGTTGTATTTTTGGTTTTTTTTTACTTTTTTAAATTAAATTTTAATTTTTTAAAAAAAATCTTTTGTTTTTAATTTTTTTAATATCCTCACGCCCCCCCTAGAGAGAAAACCCCCCTAAGGGGGGTACCCTTTTTAGTTTAGAGACGCTTTTCCCTTTTGTTAAAAAAAAATTTTATTTTTAAATTTATTAAAAAAAAGGGAAAACGAAACGAAAAAAAAGGAAGGTTTTTTTGGGGCCCTGGGAAAAAGATTTTATGGTTTCAAAATTGGTCAAATAGTTTTTTTAAGGTTGGACGATGTTTGATCTACCTAAAATGTTGGGAGTATTGAGATAATGTAAACATGGTATGTGTTAAGTGAGCTTGGAATGTTTCCATGACAGTTTAAGAGGTGTTGGAACAGGATATACCAGCTCAGAAGTTATTTTTGTCAAATGACGCAGATTCTGAATTTCGAAATTCATTGTAGTTGGGGTGAAACGTTGATTTAACACAACAAATGAAAATTTAATAGTTTAACATATACTATTTTATAAATGGTATTTATAGAAATGAAGAATGCTATTTATATATAATTCATCACAAAAAAAAATGCGCTAATGAAAGCGAATAACGAGCTGAAACGAAAAAGACGAGTAAACTCGTTAGAAAACGAGTTAAAAAATAAACTTGAAAGACTGTTGATGTATACAGGTAATAACGCCTTTTTTTTAAAAAAAATTATTAGACTAAAATGCTATAATGTTCGAATTAATTGGGACAAACACAGGTTTCTTGTCCGAGTTGGTATGTGATTACCATCCTTGTCCCGAACCACTTCAAATCGTTTATATCTGCTTAGAGGAAGTGTGACGGATCGACTTTGACTATAAATTACTTCTTGGACTGGTCTTAGAGTATCAGTAATTCAGTTGTGGGCATTTCAGTGTGGCAGCTGGTGACTATAGTTTTGCGTTCCGTGTAACACATATTACTTTTGCTTGTTCAAAGATGGAAATTACTCCAATGAAGCGTTCTAAAATAATCGCTCTTGATGAACACACTTCTATAACTGTGAAACATATAGCTATGGCAGTAGCTGTTGGCAAAAAATGTTTCTAGAATTTTAAGAACATTTCAAGATTCCAGAACATCCTTTCCAAATAGAAAAGGAAAATGTGGTTGCAAGCGGAAAACTTCTCCATGAACTGATAAAATTCTATTAAGGTATCCAGAGTTACAACCATTTGAAATAATTATTGGCGTTTTTTTCTTAAAATTTCTCCTCTCTGTTGTAAAACATGGATAAACCCGCTTCTAAGTTATATATTTCAAAAATTCTAGAGCCTCTGTACAGAGGTCTGAGCTATATACAAGCGAAATATTATTATAATAGAAGATTTTTTTACAAAAAAGGGGAATATTTTGGGAAAAATTTTTAAATTTTATGTTCATTTTTTTTCAAAATATTGTACTTAAATAATTTTTTTACTGTAATACTATTCTCTTAAAAAAGTTTTATATACATTTTCTAATATAAGTGACACTAAATATCACAAATATTATCCATTTATACGCTTTTACAAAACCACGGTTCCGAACGTAGTCGGATACCTTAAAAAATAGCAAAATAAATTCAAGAAAGACAAGCACAGACCTTCGAAAGGATTAATTGGATTATGTTGTTGAATTGACGACTTCAATTGTACGCAAAAAGCTTCTGGAAGCTGGTCGTAAGGCAATAAGCCCAAGAAAAATACAATTTATAAGCCTGAAAATTATGGAAAAACATTTAGCAAGGCCAAAATATACCTATCTTGGACTCTTTTGAACTGGAAGGATAATTTTTACTGATGAAACATATTTAGTTGTGCAGGGTGCATAGGACGAAGTTTAAGTGAAACTCAACTACCATATCATTTCCAACAGCCTGTAAAACACCCTTCTAGAGAAATGTTTTGAGGTTTTTTTTCACAACAAATGACACTGAAAGCTTAGTTCCTTTTAAATGCATGATGAATTATGTAAAATACGTAGAAATATTACGCAGTAGGATTGCTCAATTCATGGAACACACTTCTATGGAACATTTCATTGCTCAATTCATGGAACATTTCAATTTGATTGGTCTGATAACTAACAAGACCTAAATACTATTGAGAACTTTTGGCATATTCTCAAGAACCATTTAGTTAAAATGAATTGCACTACAACACAGCAAATGATAAAGGTTGATTTTCGAGTATAGTTCCTCCATGATAAAGTCCAGAACACGTGCGCTGGTCAATGTCAAAACATGTTCAAGAGGTCATTTCTGCTAAAAGAGGACATATTTGGTGTTAATGTAAAGATTTCTCTGTCTACTTAAGATTAGTAACGATTAAAAGTTAGGTTTTTAGAAAAAAAATCTTTTTTTCCCATTTGTCCCAATTAATTCGAACAGTATAGTGAATACAAATTTATTCACAAAAAAGTATTGCGTATATATTAATATACAGATGTATAGTGTATAGGAAAAGTAAGATTACACGTTCAAAAACGAGTTTGTTGTTGTTACTGATGCCACCTGATCGGCAAAGGCCAGATCGAGAACCACGAAATTCATCATGGCAAAGGGCTAAGTGACGCCTATCGCTAGCAGTAGCTTTAAGCACCATACAGGTGACTGTATTATTTGGCTCGTTTCCACTCCAATTTTGAGGAATGAGACCTGGGGGTCAACAGCCTCCCACCTCTCTTCCCCTTTCACCAACCTCACGAGAAGACTTGCGGCTCCACCCTCATGCTGTGAAGGGACAATACATTTACAAACATCAATGTCTTCTCCGGGATTTGAACCCATGCCCTGCGGCACAGCAGTCAGCATCGCTAACCACTATACCGGATGGGCGACAAAAATAAGCTTAATTAAACAAAGATTTCCGCTTAATGTTTTTTATGTTCTATAAAGAAAAGATTAAAATTTCTGTATGATAAAATGCAAATAGAGGGTGCAACGTTCACGTTTTGCAGCATTCTCGTTTCTAAATGGCTTCACCGCAAGAACAAAAAAGTGCAAGTTGCATAGCACAGTATATCCCATTAAGACGCAGCAAGCACTGTCGTGTGGGTAAGATATTCTTATACTTTTTGCTTCTGGAATAGTTGTATGTGTAAGAAAAGCCCAAATTGAACGATTGAGCAGGTTTGCAGAATGTAAGGTATCACTTTTTATCAACGGCGGTTATAGCTCATGTTTTACTTTCAGCTGGCAAGTCTGTCGTTTATCTGTCGTAAAAAGCTAATTATCAATATATTTCTCAATGCTTCGATCCACAATTTTGTCTTAATGTTTAAACAACTGTAAAATAGTAAAAATATTAACTATGCTCTATTAATGTTGCTTGCAGAAATAAGGTTTCGTTACCCGTACGATCGTGCGATTTGGCCGTTACTGCAGATTTAAATGCAAGTGCATGCGAATTTTTTCAATTATTTTTATGAAAGCCGAAATAAAAACGAAATATATTTTTAAATAATTGATACCCTCATTTTCTCTTGGGGTTGTCATGCTTTTTACTTTCTTTCGTTCTTAAATTTTTTCAGTTTTCTCTTTCATACATTTGTTGAGGGGTATGGCGTTTTCATCCGCTGCACTGATATCTGCGTCCATATCTGTTTTGCCTTCTCCCCGAAAAAATATCTCGGTTTTCGGCTGGAATTGGTAAGGTGTGGTTTAAATTTTTCATTTTTCTTTAAATAATACAATTTTTTGAAACATTTTATTACTTTTTCATGGAATACTGTGCTAACTTTTAACCAAACACTTTTTAAGGCTTCTAAAAGGAAAATAATTCTCTCACAAGAAAAATTTTTGTAATTTATAGACAATTCAGATTCTGACCTTAGGGATCTCTTGGATGATGACTATGCTGCGGACAAAACATATGAACCACGTATACTGGAAGGAGAATAAAATTCAGATGCGAGAGATGAGGAAAAACGTGGGAATATTTGTAATAGAAAAACAATTGTGTATCCTTCTTTGCCATCAAAGTCTCTTGGAACTATTTGTTTCATTGTCATAGCTGTAGAAAATTTTTGGCTTCAGTACAAACAAGATACCTTAAAATTTAAGGTCACTGACTGGTTTCAGAGACAATTTTCTAAAATATGACTTAAATAATTAGTTAATTGGTATTTTCTTAAGTATATATGCTGCAAAACTGTAAAAATATAGCAAACAGAATATTTTGAAAACTTATTTTTCAAAATATTCAAAAATGTGAACCAAAATATTACAAAAAAATTGCCCAACAATCTTATAAAAATATTTGTTACGAAAACAAATAAAAGTTTCGCAGGAATACAATTTTTTAATGTATAACTATGCTTTTTATATCACAAAAAACTCAAGTTTTACAAAAAATTATGAAATACGGGTGTGTGCTTTAAGTTTAAGAAAAACCCAGAATTTAAAAATAAAGAAAAACTTTTTCATTTAAAATTACATTAAAAATAACTTAATTGAAAAACATCCTTAGACTTTAGCACAAAGCACTCATTATAATACAAAAAACAAACTCAAAAACTTTCATAAGAATATTTCAGTTACCTTAAGAGAAATCACTGTTACCGTGGACCATTATGTACAAAAATAACATTCTACAGAAAATGCAAAATAAAGTTTGTATTTGCAATAAAAGCTTTTAAAGGTTTAGAAAGGTACAATCTATAACAAAATAAATAAATAAATAAACGACGCACCAAGAATCAGTTGTCCGATAGAGACAAAAAATGTTGGGTAGAAAGATTACGCACAGAATAAAAAATTATTAAAATTTCAGAAAAATTGAATGATTTTTTTCTGAGTTGCATAGTTACAAGGTACCAAGCTCAATAAGGGTTGACCCACCTCTAGCCTGAAAGCAAGTTGCCACTCGACGTGACATAGAGTGATAAAGCAACCTGATGGTCTCCTGTGGTATTTCTTGCCAAATTTGTTCCAATTGTTGGGCCAGGTCATCAACATTCCCTGGTAGATGCAGTAGTCTTCCCATCATGTCCCAGACATGCTCTATTGGAGAGGTGTCTGGCGATCTGGTTGGCTAAGGAAGGGTTTGATAAGCTGTAAGACAGTTCATAGCAACACGTATGGTATGTGATTTGGCATTATCTTGCTGAAAAATAAAGCCAGGGTACTGCAAAAGGAACGGTAGCAAAACAGTTCTCAGAATGTCGTTGACGTACCGATGTGCTGTAAGTGTGCTTCTAATGACGACCAAAGGGGTCCAGCTTCAAAAGAAATGACACCCCAGACCATAATTCCTGGCTGAGGGCCTGTGTGATGTGCAATAGCGAAAGCAGGATCGGCACGTTGTCCTGACCATCTCCAGACACTTTTTCGACGATTGTCATAACTCAAATGGAAGCGGGATTCATTCACTAAACACTATACGTTACCAATCAGCACCATTTCAACCTGATAGATTCAAATACCACTGTAATCCAGTTTAACAGTGTGCAGGCGTGAATGGCAGGTGGTGCAGCAGTGGGTACAAGTGTAAATTTCGCTGTATCATCCGTCTGTGAATGGCCATGGTGGATATTCATTTGCAGGTAGTACGTCTGATGGTTGATAACAATGAATCATGCGCTGTGACAGCTGATCTGACAATCCTGATCTATTGTGACCCTAGGTCGATCGCTACCATCATGACGCTGAAATCTGCCACTGTCCACCTATTCTTGCCAGCATCTTCTAATGGCCGCATCGCTTCGACCCATATGACGAGTGATTCTCCGATTTTCCCAACCTCCCTCTTTAAGTACAATGATACGACCTCTTTCAAACTCTGACAGTTGATCGTAATGAGTCCGAATCCTGCGGCGAGATATTTTTTCAGTTGTTCAAAGGTATCCTAAATCCCCCGCTATTCATTCGTCGGACACCAAATTTTAATCATTTGTATGCTCGGTTGAAATGTCGTTGCATGCGAAATTTCATTACAGTCAGACAACTCCTTCTTGGTGCGTCGTTTTTTTTTTTGTTATAGAGTGTATTAAAATTCTCCAGTTTTGTATGTGGTGTCTTCCTGAATCTCAAACTTTTGAATTTTTGGAGAACATTTCTTTTTTTTATGAGACAGTTTCTTATCTGGTTTAGAATGTGTCGTTGAATCAACAATTCTCGTATTGTCACGGTATCAAAAATATCTTTTCATTTCAGGCTCTTTTTTTTTTTGGCTTCACTGATCTTGTTTTTGGCATGTTTATGTTAATTTACAACGGAATAGCCCATCGATCCCAATTGGTAAAGGAGTTCCTCGTCATAACTTGCACGAATGTGCTTCACCCCCCCCCCCATTTTACCAGACTTAACCCCGTGTGACATTTGCCTGTTCCCATCAATGAAAAAACATTTACATTTACAGGGATGTAGCTTTGTATTATCGGATGAAGTGAAAGTAACATCGCAGGAGACCTTACAGGAGGCTACAAAAAATGGATTCCAGCTGTGCTTCTAAAAGTTATGCGAACTCTGGCAGAAGTGTATCGTCTGCCAAGGGAACTACTTTGAAGGAGGATGTGCTTCGGTGCTGTGAAGTATTTAGGGTAGCGTTTTTCAAACTGTGGGTCGAGCCCCCTGGGGGCGAGATAAATCTACAAGGGAGCTCGAGCCTATTGAAAAGTCGAAAATAAAAGATAATTTTGAAAAATTATTCTTTTACTAAAAGCAAACGAACAAAGTACATTTTGACGTAATAAAAAATAAAATATACATTTACATTGATATAATGTATCAGTACTGCACAATGTATTTTATAATTAATTACAATACTAAGTTTTATGAATGTTTAATAATTAAGAGTGGAGTGACCCCATAGACTTCTTACATATAGAACTATATACAAAAATTAACACTTATCTTTAATGTGTACGGTTTATAATTAATTTCTTAAATGACGATATACAGTTAAGCAATTTCCTCCTCACTGTTTTCCACGTAGGTTCGCGTATGTGATGTATTGGGGGAATAAATAAGGAAGTCCTCTGAAATAAGTAAACCCTTCGCAAACACTGTCAAGGTCCTTTTATTGCATTCTAAAGCTTTCGGAATAATTTTACGGATAGCAGTCCACAGAAACTATCGTACTTCAGGAAGACGTATTTTTACGTCCGGGGCAGTAATCGCTTTGGCTGAGCGAGATGTTTAAATACGCCGGTCGCACTAAAAAGGTTAAAGCCGCATTATAGCTTTAGCGTCAAAGTATAGTAATATTGAATTCAATATATTATTATTGTTTGGGGGGGGGGCGCGATAAAAGTGAGAATTAAATATTGGGTCATAAATATTTAAAGTTTGAGAAGCACTGATTTAGGTAGAGTCTTCCACACCCTGTCCCCGAACTTTTCGACCATACTACGCATATACTAGCTGTTATTCACCAGCTTCGCTGGGTATTTCATAATGTTGCATGTTTATATACTGTTTATATATAAATATAAATTATTATCTAAGTCCCAGCATTAAGCGTTTGATTGTATTAAAACAATTCTTCTAACTCTCATCTCTTGATTTTTTTAAAAAAAGGACAAGACTTTTAATAATAATATTTAAAGCTGAAGTAGAGAAAACTATATTTTACGCACCCGAAACCCGCTCTCCCACAGTGGATTTTAGCAAAATCCATTTTTAGTGGATCTCTACTCAACAAAATAAACATGCTTGCCAAATGTAAAGTCTGAGTCTAATAGCTCAAAAACGGATATTGTTTTTATCAATAAGCCCGTAACCCCCTTTTAGAGTCGAATTTCGTAAGACGTATTCTTAACGGAATTTCAATTCAACAAAAATAAATAAATAAAACACTGCGTACTAAATTTCGCTGCTGTAGGTCTAATAGTTCAAAAACGAGAATTTATTTTTCTTATCAATACGTTCTAGTAATTCCGCACTTCCCCCCGTAGGAGTCGATTTTCGTAAAATTTGTTCTGAAGATCTCTATTCAACAAAAGAAGCAGCTTAAATTTCCAAAAATTCGGTTTCGGGATTTTACCCCAAAAAAAGAAACATCCCTTTAAATTTCATTATGTTTTAAAAGAAAACGGTAATATATTTTCCTACAACACCCCTTAACACCTCGAAACCTACAGTAAGGTTTGATTTTTAAAAAAATTTTTTGTTGCGGATCTTTATTTTATGACAGATATTTGTTTCCAATTTACAAGCTAAGCAACAGTTAAACCGAGAATATATTTTCCAACCCTTTTTAATTTCCAAAATTCTTGGGTTCATTCCCAAAACCCCTTCGGGATCTCCCCGAAAAACAGCCTTTCTTTTTTTAAACGAGGGGAAAATTCCCCAAAATAAATGTTTTTTTGTAAAGTTTTTTTTAATTTTTTTAAAACTAAAAAAAAGTTGTTTAAATTTTTTTTTTGAGGATTTTTTAAAACTTTCTGAAAAATTTTAAAAAAAAACATTTTTTTTTGGAACAAAAAAAATTTGGCTTCCCAACAAATCTAACATTTAAACTTTTTTTATCAATTTTTAATTTATTTCTTTTTTAAATTTTCCAAAACCTGCATCCTCAACAGACTTATAAAAAAAATTAAAACCTGAGCATTTTTAAAGTGTTTTTTAAGGTACCTTTCAGCCCTTACGAAACAATCACTTGAAAGCAAGCTTTGGACTATCCGATGTCTTTAATTTGACTAAAACTTTCCTCTTCCACCGGCTTTTTTGGACTTTCAAAAAATTTAATTAGAACCTTGGAAAAATGCCTAAAAATTTTTACTTTTTTCCCCTTTGTTCCATCGGGAGCAAATAAAAATGAAATGATTATAAAAAAAAACAACACTTTGTACTTCCTTGAAAACATTTTTTTTTTTTATATTTATATTTAGAAGCAAACCCTTTTTGTAAGAAAATTATCTTGTAAGTTATTATTTTTTAATGTTCAATATTGAAAAGATTAAAAATATTTGTTAGATTACTGAGACCTACGATGAAATATATGTTATTTTTCTTTTTCCTTTGTATATCTCTCGGAACAGATAAATCTTATCTATATTTCTATGGATACCAGAAAGAAATTTTGAGGCAAAATAATGAAAAAAATTGATTACATTGATTGATTACATCACCGGAAAATTCGATGTAACTTATCAAAAATAAAGTAACAAAAGATCAATTGTGTACTTATTTTCTTACGTAAGCAAGTCATTAATTTTCAGTAGCTTTCACTCTATTAAGTAACACCACCAGAGAGCGATTAAAATACAAAATATTGGTCAGGAAATATGTAAGCCAGGCAGACATACATATGTAAACTTTTTTTTGCAAAAATGTATGTAACTTTTGACATTGTAGAACGTATCTTTTATTAAAATTTTTGCATACACGTAAAGTGATTCTCATGACAAAAAACTTTACGTGATTATTATTGCATAAAGCTATATCATTTAACAAAACTATATATTCCTTTTACGGCTTAAGGCATCCGACTACGTTCGGAACCATGATTTTAAAAAAGCGCATAAATGGATAATTTTCATGATATTTAGTGTCACTTAGATAAAACGTATATGAAAAAGATATTGGGTGAATTTAAAAAAATGTCTCCGATATAAATATAAATGTATGTCAATGGTTAATAATAAACATTTTATCTGTGATGTAACATAGTAAATTTTGTAACATTCCGGATGTGTAACAACATGCACTTCTAACACCAATAAATCGAGAGTGTTTGTGATAGCCTCCCACCTGGGGAAGAAATCTCTTCTTCTATTCGACCTAAATCCGTAGGGGGTAAAGATTGATGACCCAAGTTGGCCATGAGAAAAAAAATCCAATTTATTATTATCAATTATAATAATCAAAGACAAGCTTACTATAGAGGGAAAATCCAGAATGATATAACTATAGCTTGAATCTCGATGTGAACAAGCGCAAGAAATCCTAATCGCTTAACTTTACTTAAAGTTATCCGAAAGACTTCCAATTTTTCAATAAATAAAGCACGTCCCATAATCATCTAAATTCAGATCCTTACCGTAACCGCACTGCTACGCCTCAGCTTTTTTTCCCTTCTTCGTCGATTACTAAAAACCACTATATATATACTGTTAATCTGATATCAAAGGGTTTTTCCGGGGGGGATGGCTGGAAATAAATCAACTGGGGACCCCAAAAATTCCCCAAAAAAGGGTTAAAAGTCCAAAGCTCCGTAACATGTTTTCCTCTTTTTTTATGTTCTCCAAATTCTAGGTCGGTTGATACGCCTATTATATTGGGTGTTTCACAAAGAAATATGTACTTTTTAGATGCTGTAAAACAGTAACTCTCAAAGACACGCAATAACTCAATAAACCTTAAGGTAGATGTACTCCTGAAGTGTGTGTTTCACCCCTGACGAAAGTGACGTAGTCAATAGCATGCGTGTCATATGACTTTCCAGCTGAAATGGTGGTGTATGCAGTGGGAAAAGACTTTGTCTTCTTGAATTTAGTAAGTTTTTGTATGTGTTCTTTGGTTGATGCCACAGTTCCAGGACAACATTTACAACTTTATTCTCCAATTGGATAGTGCATCACCACACTGGTTGATCAACATGGGAGATTACCTCGATGAACATCTCCCTCACTGATGGATTGGACGATCTGCTGACTACAACATGCCACCTACCCAATGACCACCCAGAAGTCCCGACACAACACCATGGGATTTCTCCCTGTTAGGGTACATAAAGGACAAGGATATTGTTGATATAGTGGAGCTGAAACAGCATATCACAGCTGCTATCGATGGCCTTGATTCAGATACCTTAAAACACGTTTAGACGGAAATGGATTACCAGCTCGATGTTTGTCACACATAGAATACATCTATCTAAACTGAACTCGGTAAAAACAGCTCGGGGGGCCATGGCCTACTTTTTTTCAGTTTTCATGAACTTGGGAACTGAGGTATGGCGATGATCCGGGGAGGTTGTCAGTGCAAAACCCCCTTGTTTATTCCCCCAAGCCCCTTGGTACTCATTTATCGAATGACTGAAGGAATGACAGGCTGATGTATCTGATTCTAACAAAACTAAAATAATCCCAATTATTTCTGTTACATTTAGTATCTTTCATTGTTCTTGATTTATAGTGCATTGAACTGGGAAAACTTCTTTAGAAACATGCTTTTTGTTTGCAAAAAGAACGACATATCCCCCTATGATTTAGAATGTTTGCCATACCTTTTCAAATTTTCGCAAAAAAAATAATTAAAGTTTTAAAAACTCTTCTTAAACTACCATTGGAAATTTAAAACAAACCCTCTTTTTGATCGTTTTTCTGATAGAATTTGAAAGTTTATATGAAACTTAGTAAAATTGTATTTAAAATTGAGATAAATGAAACTGTTACTAATCATAAGAGTTTGTATTGCTGAGGAAAAAGAAATTGCATGAAACTGTTTTTCTTTGTAGATATATGTGACCCTTGGAAATGCGATCATGGAAAATGCAAAGTAATAAGAAGAAATTATTGATGCGAGTAAGGAAATATTGTCATTTTTATTATTTTGACTATTTTGAAGTGCCACCCATGATTAGATATCTTATGAAAATTTTATGTGTGATTGGGATAAAAATTGTCTCTTTCTCTATCATTAAAATATATCATTTTCATATCCCTACATTTCCTCATTACAAATATTTATGTTTTAAAATCTGACTATTTAATTCAAAATAAAGTTATAGCCAAGTATTTTTGACTTTTTTTCTGCTTAAAAAATAGCAATGTTCTTCAAATTGTCATTTTTTTTTTTAAAAATTTTTTAAGGGGTCCCCCCAAAGTTTT